>JAAVUI010000313.1:0-43550 GCA_014899075.1 Fusarium goolgardi
TATAGAGTAGCTTCAGTTTAATAATAATGAAAAGAATTTATACATTAGATAGGGAAAATCTAATGCAAGAAAACTAGTGCGTAACACTATAGTAAAACTTCATGTAAAAGATCAAGATTGCTATGCAGAATATTATCTATTTCATTGAATCGTACATGTTGGGAGAGTATATATTATCAAATCGTAGCCCTAGACCTATGCTATTGAAGCTTTGGGCTTGACCCTAGCAATCAGAATCCGTCATCACTCACAACGAACCCCTTCAAATCATCATCAAACATTTATTACCCGAACTTCTATCGGAACATATGAAAGGACAAAGAATTGCGACTTTTAAGCAGCACCACCAGTGATATTGGCAAGGTTGAGCTTCTTCCAGGGGGTGAGCAAGGTGATCAAGAAGGAGAAACCAACAAAAGCGATGGCCATGGCAAAGACAGTGTTTAAGCCATGCATGTAGCCCTCGATAACGATACGGAGTGTGTCTCCTTGGAAAGTCTCACGGAGAGCGGTAGCGCCAGTGAGAATCAGCTGACCCTTGTCGATATGAGGAGCGTTCCTGGTGATATCTAGGAGCATCTGGTTGACAAAGGCAGCCTGACCACCAGAGACGATATAGGCACCGCCAAGGCCTTGGAAGACTGCGTATCGTTAGTGAGAGGCCGATGATTGAAGATCGATGAGGAACACTTACACAGAAGGATACCAGTGGCAGAAGCAAGATCCTTGGGGTCAACTGTGCCCTGAACAGCAATCATGGGAATCTGGAAGGCCAGACCCCAGCCGACGCCAGCAACAATTTGATAACCAATCCAATTTCCAGTCGATGTGTCAATATCGAGGAGGTACAGGAGACCAGCACCGATGGTAGCAATAGCGGCACCGCCGATGAGCAGTGGTTGATACCGTCCGGTTGCAGTGACGAGACCTCCACTGGCAATAGTGGAGAAGGTGACGGCAATAATAAGGGGGAGGTTGCGAACACCACTGCTTGTTGGAGAAGCATTGTGGACAGACTGGAAGTAGATAGGGATGTAGTAGATGACAAGGAAGAAGGAACCAGCAAAGATAAAGGCAAAGGCGCTCATAACCCAAACAGTGCGGTTCTTGAGGATACGGACAGGAATCATGGATCGCTCACCCTGAACGTAACAGGAGATGGCCCAGACGACAGAGATGGCGATCCAACCGACAAGAAGACCGATGACGACAGAAGAGTCCCAAGGGTGAGCCTGACCACCATACTGAACAGCCAGAATGTAGGAGATGGTGAGACCCATGACCAAGACGATACCAAGGGGATCCATCTGAAGGAACTTCTCCAGAAGAGGGGCCTTGACAGGAATGGCAGCACGAGGAGTCTTGAAGAAGAAAAAGATGATGGCGGCAGAGAGACCTCCGATGGGGAGGTTGATGTAGAAACACCATCGCCAAGATACGTGATCGGTGAAAGCACCACCGAGGAGAGGGCCGATAACTGAAGCAATACCGTAGGCAGCGCCAATGATACCAGTAAAGGCAGGTCGCTTCTTGGGAGGAGCAGAGAAGCCGATGATAGTGTAGGCTCCAGCACCGAGACCTGCACCACCGACACCAGCGATGGCACGACCAGTGATAAGAGCTTCAGCATTGGGAGCAGCGCCACAAATGACAGAGCCAAGCTCGAAGATGAAAATGGCAACGAGGAAGGATGTCTTGAGAGGGAAGTATTTGTAGATCTTACCCCCTTTTGACGGTGTTAGTGAAAGGTTCAGGTGACAAGAAAAGTGGTAAAGGGTATCACGACTTACAAGTTGACTGGAAGGCACCGACAGTCATGAAGAAGGCTGCACCATACCAACCGACCTTGTCAAGGCCCTTGAACTCATCAGTGATCTTAGGAATGGCTGTAGCCACAATAGTCTGATGCACGGTTGATGTTAGCACGCTGGCAGTTTACTGTTAGGGATGAGAATAGAGGCTCAATATACCAAGTCAAGGGAGAAGAGGAAGACAGCCATAACCAAGGCAAGGACGATGAAGAACATGTTGATACCGGTTGGGTAGTCATCATCAGGATTATTGCCCTCGACTGTACCGGTCTCGATATCATCATCAGTTTGTCTCTCCTCCTTCTTTTCTTGAAGATCCTCGCCTCGTAGTGTAGTAGTTGTAGATTCGGGACGATCTGTGGTCGCAGGGACCTCGAGGTTGGCTTTTTCGGCAGCCATGGTAGCTATCTTAGCTTTTGATAGCTCGAACTGGCAGTGTTTGAATTAAGCTTATATCGAGCCCTGTGAGAAGGGTGTAGTGTATCGGTGTATAAGTGCTCGAGAGCCTCTTTGGTGATCAGAAGTCTAGAACATTTCGAATACCAGCGAGCGATGACTATCTTTATAATCTGCACGAAACAGCAGCATAGGTACCCAACATAATGAATAATTAGCTCATCTTACTGTCCGGTCTGACTCCCTATTGTCCCAGGAGTTAAACTCTGCCGATACATAAAATCCGCCCACAGCACAATCGCAATGGCAGTGTACTACTGTGATATTGACTCTTGTCAGCATAACGGACAAAAGACAAGACCAACCAGTAAGGAAGAGGCGGAGTGGCGGACTGCACCTTATGTCCGCCCGTCTTTACACCCTTTTCTGCAGCTGTCTAGTAAGCTAAAGCCACAAGCGCCTGCACTAGAAGCAGTATTATTGTTAATAACCGGCCTTAGTTGCGGACATTGGTAAAGCTATTATGCCTCTTTCCACTGGAAAGTGCCGTTTTGGCATGTACAACATTTAAGTATTTACGCCAATATGCAGGTCTACGGCGCTGGATGAGGTATGAAACCGGCTACAACAAAGTTTAGTCCGAGAATGCGGACAAAGATCGTTGACTCTTAATCAGCAGAGTAACTAACATGCTGGAATTTATCTCAAACATGCGTCGTCATGTTTTACTTTGGTCATAATTACGCTGACATCTTTTACCGCATGTTAGTCCATAGACAAATAACCTCTCTGTAGTGGAGTCCTGCATAACGCTTGGCATAACACGTTGACAGACAACACCAGCTCAACGCTTATCACGACTTCATATTTAACTAACTAGATGTCAGATTATGACGGTCCATGAGTCACCTGAGTAGGGAGGTACCGGGGCAAAAAAGCAGAGCCTTTGAAATTAGCCAAATAAATGCAATTCCAACACGATCGACTTGATACTAACCAGCAGCCGAGAACAAAGGGACTCGCTCAGTGAGATCTGGGCTGACATCTATCGGGACCCCCGGACTTAAGAGCTAACTGGTCCAAAGAGGTTATCAACAACGAGAGGGATACTCCAAGTCTGAGACACTTGGTTCTCTTTACTGGCTCAAGTCGATCCATAATCTCATCTCACTCGGTCAGCATATCTGCTGGGTTTCGCTCAAATCAAAACCTATCAAAGGGTCCAAATAAGGTCAGAAAATAGAGTGGATGATGATGCGCGCCTAGGAACAGTTGATTAGACTGTAGATCATGAACAAGCCGGTATCGATGTTCCGCCAGCCAAGTCTTGAAACAGCCACTGTTTTCGTTTTGTCTGCAGCTCAATAACGTTATTTGCGGTAAGATAAGGACGAAACATTTTTCTGCATTGCATGTTAACCCTCTCAGCGGACGAATGGCGGACAAAGTCTGCGGAGTTGGTAAGCGCACGAACACTTGTAAGGACGGCTTTGTTGGCATTGCTGACATATTGGCTTCTTCGATATTATCCAGGGAGGGATGTCTCCGGTAACTTGTGCATGTCCCTACGGTACCAATAGTACGGGAGTTAGGAGGCACAGTTAATCTGATCTCGCTTTCGGAGACTTGGCATTCAATAAGCATGATGGGAGTTGGGTAGATTACTTGCTGGGGGGTGTCACATGCGGTGAACATCAAATCTATTAGGCTGAGTGAGACTTTTATCAATGAGTTGGCCCCTTTCAAGATGAGGATTCATTGCTCCAGACGGATCGTATTACTCATACATTTGGCCTGACTTGGGCTTGAGACAATAGGTGAAGATGATGGTGTAAAATATGAGTAGCTGGTGTCTGCCATGCAGGAGACAAAGAGCATCAGCAAGAAGATCTGACATTAAGAAAAGTAAGGTAAAGAAGCTATCAGAGATGGTTGCGAAGAAACTATTGTCCGATGCCCGTGAGACACACCAAGGTTATCTCAAATTCTCATGGGGGCCATTATGGTCTCGTCTTATCCTTACACTCACAGCATACACCAAAACCTGACTGTGTACGGAGATGCATTTCCATGGCCCAAGTTGGCAATCTTGATAAGCTTAATTCTCACGTAGTACAATCATGCTGTGACAACAAAGAAGGGTTCATCTGTATGTTTGTTTATTATGTCCTAGTCTCCAATTATCTAGACTCGCGGTTATCCGTCCGCTACAGTGCGTGCCTTCTATATCCAGGCATTCTGTGCGTTGCCACAAGCCTTCTTGTCTATTTTGATTCATTTCTTCGTGTTCTTGTTTTCAGCCAATCGCCAGGAGTGGCTGGGAATACAACGCATGTTGGTTGCGCCTAATTGAGTATCAGAAATTCCAGTGACTTCTTCATCACGAGTGGCCCGCCAGGGAGGAGAGGCTCAGTCTCCTAGACTTCAGCGACGACCTTCTCGGGGGCCTCCTTCATGCAAGCCTCCTGCTCTACCTCGGTGGGGGGGACAGTGATGCCAAACTTCTCATAAGGAAAGTTTTCCAGGCTGAGCATGTACTCGGCCCAGCCATCGTCAATCTCGCCAACTTGGTGAAGGTCAACCTCTCCAGCCTCACCAGTGCGTCCGGCAAGGACCTCGGACTCCCGTCCATCGTATTCCTTCTTCAGCATAGGGTGAGGGCACCAGATCACGCGCATACCGGCACGTCGACCTGCCTCGACACCGGGGACGGAGTCTTCAAAGACAAGACACTCCTCGGGAGTGATGGGTCGCTCACCGGCAGGAAGACTGTCGTTGATTGTCTTGAGGGCGAGAAGAAAGATGTCGGGCAGAGGCTTGCCACGACCAGGGGTCAGACGAGCGTCGTCGCCGAGGACACGACGATGAGAAGGAAAGACGGCAAAAAGTTCCTCCAGGTGGTTGGTCTTGACGCGGAAGTTGCCAAGGTGCGAGCTGGTAGCAAGGGCGATGTGAACTCGGTGAGGCTCGGTGGTAGAGTTCTCCTTGGTAGCGCCGTCCTTGAGCTCCCAGTATCGAGTGCGGCCGAGGTGACCAAGCATGTCGACAATACCGGGGAGGGGCTTGGTGTGGGGAAACAGCTCCTTCTGGAGGGCAGTGTTCTCGGCGATGTATTCCTCAGAGGTGATGGGAAGCTGAGCCCAGTCGTGGAAGATCTTGTTGGCCTGGGGGCCGGGGCGACCCTGAAGCTTGGCCTTGATAGACCAGGGGAGGGATCCCTTGCCGTACTTCTCAAGGATGATGTTGACACACTTGGTGTAGATGTCTTCGGTATCGAGGAGGAGACCATCCATGTCGAAGAGGCAGGCCCGAACGGGCGGGAATCTGTAATTAAAGATCATGGTTAGCACGCCAACTTCTTCGTATCAAATCGTTTATGAATTGGGTGAACCTACTCAGTACGAGGAGCCATTGCGGCGGGGGTAATGGTGATGAATGGGGAAGAAGCGGATGGGTATCGAGAGCTTAATGTGAAGAACGAAGAATCCAAAGAAAAATGGCTGAGAGAAGTGAGGGAAAAAAAAATCTTTGGTTAAAAAGAAAAAAACAATAAAGCGAGGGTATCGCGGAGTAGTTTTTTTTTGGCACTGGCAAGCAGCTGGCAGTCACTTGCTATCCCTCGTTTAAGTAAGTGGGGGAGTCGATCATAGAGGCTCGCCATGGCCGCGCTGAAAGTCTACAGTACCCCGCGGCGGGTCCCTTCAGGTGGAGACAGCCTGGGTTATCAATGATCGGACGAGATGCAAAAAAATAAATGCCCAGGAGTACGGTTACAAGCGGCACAGTATGACTTACTAATTTTGTCAATTACGTTCGTATCGGTCAAGTCTTCCGATGCCCTGAACACTCCATTCCATCGCCTAAGCTTTAGTGGTTTTATGACGTGGGCAGGGCAGGTGCACCGGAGATAAAAGGCTCCTTGGGCTAGGCCTCCATATCTCCATATCAGTGTCGGGTAACTTACCTTGTCTCCATACCGAGAACCTCATTCATTTACAAACTTTCCCTCCTCTCACTCAAGTCACCATCGACATTCATTCTGAGAAGTTTGTGTTACCTCACCTCTTGTGAAAGGTAGTGAGATATCCTTCACCAGCGGCAAACGTTTCTTGATAGCCAAAATGAGCTCAGACGAGCCCACCAAAGACGATGTGGTGAAGAAGCCACATGCCGAAGAAAATAAAGACGCCAACGACCCCACGGATGGCGAGGAGCTCAGGTTCACACCAGAAGAGGAGGAGGTAGGTTCGCTCCCTTCGTGACTTATTCCTTCCACCTCTCATCTCTCATCTCTCATCTCTCGTCGCTCATCACTCATTCCTTGACTCGTGTTCAGGTGCTTAGGCTAACTCGTACAGGCCTTGGTGAAAGAGTCAGATACGTTAAAACAAGAAGCAAACGCCTTGTTCGCTTCTAAACAGTATCAAGATGCTCTGAATAAATATGACAACGCGATCAATTCGTGTCCCAAATATTTACACTATCCCCGTGCAGTAATCCACAGCAATGTCGCAGCTTGTCACATTCAGCTTGAGGATTGGAAGGAAGCCATAAAGTCCGCATCGGATTCTCTCAAAGCTTTGGAAAAGCTTGAGCAGAGTGATCCTCGACTGCAAACCGATGGGAAAAAAGACGGCGAAGAAAAGACCAAGAAAGAGGAGGACGATGTGGAAGAAGAGATCATCAGCAGCGGTGCGTCGCGTGCAGCACCAGCATCCGAGTCAGTTGATGAAGAAGTCAAAAAGCTCGAGGCAAACATTCAGCGTATTCGATGCAAAGCCCTTATGAGACGGGCTCGTGGACGAACTGAGGCTGGTGGCTGGCATAACCTTGCTGGCGCAGAAGAAGACTGCAAGGCTCTCGCTGCCAAACCAGAAAGCCTGTCTCCGGCTGATCTTCGAGTGGTTCGGAAGCAATTGAGAGAATTGCCTCCTCGGGTAAAGGCTGCGCAGGAGAAAGAAATGGGTGAGATGTGGGGTAAACTGAAAGACCTCGGAAACGGCATTCTGAAGCCCTTTGGGCTGAGCACGAATAATTTCCAGATGGTCAAGGACGAGAACACTGGAGGTTACAGCATGAACTTCCAGCCTGGGGGAAAGTCTCAATGAGTGCAACGTCCTCCAGATGGAGGTGAAAGTTTTCTCTATCCGTCTATCAAGTCAACAAACAAAACTCCGGTTCCCGTGACTTAGAGAAAAGCAATAGATATCCAGCGCTGTCTATTTTGCCATACAACACCAATAAACGCTTACTATCCCGAACCATGAGCAACTGGACTCTATAATGACGACGTATCGAAGGAATTCGACCGACTGGGTGGCTCATACCAATTCTGATATGGATGGTTGGGCAACTTGAAGTCAGCAAAACTCAGTGGGTTAACTGGTGTCCTCATCCCCACAGAGGACAGTACTGGAGGTGTTGATAGCCGTGAGGGCGTCAACGATGTCGAGGTTCTTCGAGTGGTTGAGGCTCCTGGTTCATGGCTAGCTTCTGTTTTCGGACTCAAGGTAGGCATTTTCATGCATGGCCAGCCCCATCCTTTCTTGAGTTCCATTTCTATAGCACCTAAACGCCAGCCGCTTTTGTTATTGATCCTCTCGAGAATCTCGAGCACTTCACTTTGTTCCTCAGGATTGGTGAGCGCCGCAGCAGCGATTACTAAACAGCGAGTTGCAACTATAGTGACCCCTTTCTCCGTGGTGTGGGCAACGATGCCGCAGACCTGGTACGCGTGGTGAAGTTGCAGGACACGCAGCCTTTCTGAAGACTGCAAAGACTCAGTCGGGTGTGTTTGTAAGAGGATACAATGAGCAGTGTGGAATAGGAGTTGCCCAATCGTTGCCTCTCGTTGGATCATCCTGAACACGAGTTATTGCGAAGCTCAGCTGTCGAGTGATTTGACTCACCAGATACGAGGAAACACCGAGTTTCCAGTCGAGTCTGCTGCTTTCACGTATCCAAACGGGTGCATTGCCCTTGGGCAACGGGTGTTCCAACCGTCGCAGAGCTTCTTAAGCTCATACCACTGCGACAGGCGGTTGCCAACCCAATTTTGTTCTGCCTGCGGGCTCATGTTGTCGAACTGGCCTGCAGTTGCACGGAAGTTTGTTACCTTTGCAACAACATACAATGCACGGTGTACCCAGGTCTGTTCATCTCCGTCTATGCTGTGTTGATGACTGTCAGATTCTGGAAAGTCTATACCCCATTCGTCAGGGCTCCATGTCGTCTGCCAATTTGCTGCAAGACAGTTCAGAACTTCTATCCCAATATTCAACCAGAAGCAGGCCGAACCGGTCCCATTACTCTTTGCGTCCCATCCACATTCCCGAACTAGTGCCCGAGACCCTGCTATATGACTCATTCGGTGCGCAGGCTTTTCGGACATGATCTCGTATACGTTCAGCACAATCGCTGTCGTTGCACATTCGGCAGTGTTCCGATCGGGGTTTTGCAAACTCCTTAAAAGCTGTGTTGTTGCAGTGTTGTAATAGAACAAAGCTTTGTCCTGGTTTTCCTGGGACATCAAAGAAGCGTGCTTCACGCCACACGCAAGGAGGGCGTTGAAGAGCATGGTCGACCTGAGGGCATGATGCGGGATACTTCTGGCGAAGTACTTATCTCTATTGAAAGAATCCATCCAGATCGCAACATCATCGACAAAGACTTGCATGTAATGAACCTCCTCAGCGGAAGTGAGGATATCATGGCCCACAAGCTCAATGTTTCGGACGGGCGGATGATGTATATGATCATCTTCATGAGCTTGTTCAAGCAGATGTCTTCCGTTACGGGGCGATGTTCCGAGATCTGTCAATACCATGTTGTTGATATCTTCGGCTGTCGCTTGTTGTGATAAAGGGCGATTTCGCATCGCTATCAATTGTTCCGGAAACGTTTCTGTCCTTGGAGTTACGACCGAACGTGTCGATGAAGGCGGGGTCGCAATATTCGATACATCGCTCATGATTCCTTGCCCGGCATCATTGTGTTCAAGCTTAATCGAATCATTCGGCGGAGGTCTCGAGATGTCCAAAGCTCTAGGTATGGTGTTATCCCGTGTGTAATTGAAATACTGTTGCGAGCTAGGTTGGAACTGGTCAGTGGAAGGACCTGCCCCCCTTGGATGATTCTCTGCCCCCAGAGGTATTACTTCCTTCGAATCATATGTGTCTTGGAGGCCTGGAGAATATGGTGCGTAACGACCAAGCCCACCTCGGTATTCGGAGGCAATATCTCGTGATTCGTCTTGGAACTCGACTAGAAGCTCGATCAGCACAGCGTCTTCGATTGAGATGGAGGAACGCATACCTGCCCAGTCCTCTGGATACGGTATAGCAGCAGGGCTGTGGAGGTTAATCTCAAGGAAGTTGAGACGCACGCCTCGTTTGCATTCACGACCTCTTTTCCGACAATTCATACAATCAGGCACGGCTTCATCACACTTGAGATGCCTCTCACGACATGTCAGGCATCCTGTTCGTACTCTCCTCCCTTTAACTTGAGTGGGATTTGACGAGGACATGGAACTTTGCAGAGTCATCCCTCTGGAAGACTCCGCCGACATGTTTGTCGTAGCTTGACCAAGGCTCGGGGGTTCAGAGATCGGTGCCGCTGCCATGTGCGGATGCTGGTGGGACCCAAAGTCAAAGAAATCGAACTGAAGATTATCTTCCATCGCATATTGCCCTGGTGAGTAACCTTGCCACTCCGGAGGGAACGACATTGTCTGCTTTTGTTTGGAGTCTTCATTTTGCATCGCCGCCTCGAAGCTGTCACCAAGCCTGGCGATGTCATTGGGGCCTTTTCGAGCCGACACTATCGTCTACCTGGCTCTTCCGGAAGCCACGGTAGTGATGTATAATTTGTCTGTGATTTGGTATTTACAGACGTGGACACAACGGTTCTGGATGTATGGTGCTGCGAAACGAGGCCAGGTGCTTTATTGTCACATTTCAGGCTGGACAACCAGATACCCGCAATTTTCAATAATGTTCCAAATGTTCTAGAAAATTCAATTGGGACATGGAATGATTTCATAACTTGGGGTGCAGGCCACGGCTTCTGGACCGGTTTCCCTACCCCGGGCTCGGTATAAAAGACCGTCGCAGGTTCGGGATTGTCGTCGCGGGATCCACAGTCGAACTAGAGACAAGGAGCAAGAGGGCGGGGTGTGTTAACGAATGACTGAAGATAAGAGAATGAACCGGATGGAGCTTAACGAATATAGATTTAAGATGCCATTGATTACGGGTAGGTATCAAGCTTCTGGGCCTTAGTAACAGCTCAGCATGTCGGCTAGAACCCGGGCGTGCTGCACCATGATTATATGGCGAAACACCACGTAGCCAAACCAAGGCACGCAAGTCAGTGACCAGTGACCATGGACTTGTACTCCGGCTGTCGTGCGAGTATCATCAGCCTCTCTCTTCGGCTATGATTCGGACAGCAAGCTGGTATATACTGAGACCATTACACCGGATGGCGTCTGTGTTCAATTTCAGTTCTGTCTTGTCTTATCCTGAAGAATAGCAAGGAGCCTTGGCTAAGAGAGAAGCCATGATGCCGGTCCGAACCATCGGTCCGTCAAGAAGGCTCAGCTGTGCATTGAATCCTTCCATATAAGGAAGGTTATTTGTCAGAGTAAGCAACACATCTCGCAGGATAGCTTTGAAACTGGCCTCTCGAGAATATAGGCAGTATCTGCCGCATAAGCTACGGATGCTGGGCTATAAGTGTACATTACACATGTGGCGCACAGGGTCGACGAAACTCGGCATGCATCCCATCCTAGTTGCCCTTGTCCTGCATTGCCGGAGGCCGGAGTAAACGAACCCTCGTATTAGGATCGATAATGACCTTCCATCCATCCGCACTCTTCGCTTATTGAATCCCCTGTCAATATTGCTCGTGCGCTGCGATGTCTTTTCCTGCGGCAAGTACTCAGCCCATCAGACGATGTGCGATGCAGCCAAGCTACACGAATCAGTAGCACGGGTACGCCCGAATTATACAGCCAGTTTTTTTTTTGATGTGTTCGGTTGCAAGTGATAGGTAAGACAATAGCCCGAAATAACTCGGGCTTGACAACCAATAGGGTGATGAAAGCCCTCTTTCAGCTAACTCTCGACATTGAATGCTGTCCTTGTGTTTGTTACGAAATGATTGATAGATGCGACATTTAAGAACCTTGGTCATTGTTCAAGAAGTATCAACATGTGTTTGCTGTTGGTCAGGGCTTGCATGTAGGTATTTTCGATGACAGGGAAGCATTGCTCGACTTTACATAGCGGCTCCATCGGTCCGTCTGGGCGATGAAAGTATCTGCCGTGAGTGTATATAGAAATAATGCTTCGAAGCTGCCAAGAAAAGAAATGTGTAATTTTTATGCTTCAAAACTTGAGTCCTAAGTTAGTGAAAGAAAGCCTTGATGAAATGAGAAAAATGTATGGTGAGCGGTTCATCAGGCGAATGTTCCACAACAGTCTCTAACTTATTAGGTAGTAAATATCAACCCCAGCTCTTGGTAACCTTCAAATCCATAACCATGACAACGAATTCCCACCAACGAAATGAACTCTTCAACTCCGACGCCCAAATCCATACTACGCGGGCATAAGTCTCAGATCCACGCCGCAGCATTTGTCAGGTCTAATGAGCGTCTCATCACAGGCGACGCAGACGGTTTCGTGGTGCTATGGGACCTCACAATAATGCGTCCACGAGCCGTCTGGCGCGCGCACGAAAAGGCTCTATTAGGCGTTCGTGGGTGGGGCGACGACAAGATCATCACGTAATACTCTTCTCCAAGTTAAAGATAAATGAAAGAACCCTTTTCTAACTCGAGACTCTAGGCATGGACGTGATATGAAACTCATAGTATGGAAGCTTGGCGAGGCAGATGAGGAACATCTCAGCACAGCACTTCCTGTAGAATACGTACCAACTCCTAGAGCCCAGCCATGGATACTTCATTTACTCGAGGTGAACACCTTGAATTTCTGTGCTTTCGCTATCTGTTCAAGTGTATCTGGACCTGTGGATGAAGCATCTGAGGTCTTGATCGCCGTGCCAAACACTCTCAACTCAGACGCTGTATGCACAACTCCCATCCTGCCAAACGTTACCAGGACTGACCGACTGTGACAGATCGACATTTACCATTTACCTTCACAGCACAGAATCCATACCATCAAAGCCGGAGATAAGACGGGCATGGCCATGTGTCTTGCTCTTCTGCATAACGAGAACGCCCCCACGCTTGTTGCTGCTTTTGAGAATGGGTACGCGACTGTGCAGCGACTTGAGACTGATGGTCAATGGATTACAACCTACAACTCACAAGCGCATTCACAACCTGTGCTATCCCTGAGCGTGTATAACGACTTCTTTATCACATCTAGTGCTGACTCCATCGTCGCCAAGCATCCCATACCGACCAATTTATTCTTCCCACTCCAAGACCCTGAGCCTCCTCGAAGTACAGAACGTGTTGTCGAAATAATAGACGATGAACCCAAGCCAAAGTCGCTCTTATCAGCTGGTCTCAGAGAACCGTCATCGCAGGCTACCATGGGTACTTCTAAAAAGGGTGTTGCATGGAAAGATCCCATCAAAACCATCAACACCAAACACTCTGGACAACAAAGTCTGGATATACGGTCAGACGGACGAATTTTTGCCACGGCAGGCTGGGATTCCAAAGTGCGCGTCTACTCCACAAAGACCATGAAAGAACTCGCTGTGTTGAAATGGCACCAAGTTGGGTGCTATGCGGTCGCATTTGCCAATGTTAAAATATCAGACAAGGCAAAAGAAGAGAGTACATCGACCACACAGCAAGAGCTTGGGAACAAAGTCACAACAAGTCTCACCAAACGAACGACCTCTCTTGTCAAGGCAGGACTGAGCGTTAAAGAGCAACGTATATCAACTGCACGGCAAACACACTGGATTGCTGCAGGGGCGAAGGATGGAAAGATTAGCTTATGGGATATTTATTAAGCTATGGAAAATCCATCTACGCCGCAGCATTTCCGTTACTAAAGATGCCCTTAAGCTATTGATGTCTACTTGAAGCAAACCATGAGCCAACGGCCAAGCTCTAGCTTGAAGAAGGGGTGTTTCTATGGATTGAGAAACATTATCATCGTAGGCTAAAAGGCCAAGTCTTGTTAAGCAATTTGTTCAATAGCAAGGGTGAACCAGACGTTGAGAGGGTAAAATAGAATAAAAGCAGTAACGCCATAAATCAACGTCCCTGCCAATCAGTTCTGTGTTCCTGAATAGTCGCTCTGCTTTAGACTGTTAGCATTCTATAACCCAAATAATAGCAATGTAAACCCACGTTTCATAGCCCCATTATCCTCTGGCCGCGCGCCGCATTCGCCTAAGATCTGCTGTCAGCGAGACCAGCGTATAAATACAATAGATTCTGCTGATGGCCGCCTACCCTCATCAAGCGCGTGGCCGAGTTGTTCCCCTTGGACAACTCGTACCATATCCGTAGTATCCAGGCCGCAACGAGAGCATCGCGCAGCTCAACGCTCATCTCGGCTGTGATTACCAAGCTCATGCTGGATTTCTCATCCTCAACCTCTCTCGCTATCAATTCATCCTGCGCATCTCTCCACTCGTATCCCACGCCTTTACTCCGTGATGAGGACGCTTCGTATAGCATACCCTGAGGCTCTAGCTTCCGCTCGGCACCCTTCGCTGCGCGATCGAATCGGAATCCCTTCTTCTGCCGCAAAAGGTTACCAGAGCGGAAGTATGAGACCCCAAAGGAACATAGGGCTCGACGTGTAGCGGCTTCGGCATGGTAGGGAAACGTAGGGAATTCGGCGGCAGTTGGATGCTTGAGATCGAAGAGGTGGCGGTTCCTGAGAGCGACTTGAGGAAGACCGGCTGAGGTCTTGATGACCGAGTCAACGCGCTCGACTTTCACGCTGCGGTCATGGTCGTGGAGGTAGCCTATAGAGTGGGAGAACTCGTAAAGCGGTGGTGCTTGAGGGTCGGTTGAATAGACGAAGCGTCCTGAAATGTAAAGTGTTGCAGGACCGAGGACGGATTTAGCAGTGGGGTTTACAGCGACCGTAGCGGGAGTGGGAGCGCTGATCAGGGTATGGTAGGACGGTAGATCCAGGTCCGAATAGTCGGGTGGTGGAAGGTCAGTCATTCTGGAATATGATGATAGTCAATAATTGGGTATAATAGACCTGAAATTATAATGAATAATGGGAATAGACGACAAGAAAATGCAAGTGTCGCGTGCTGGTCATTCACTATCTATTGTTGGAACCTCTTGAACTACTATGACGTGTATCACGGCAGACTTATTACCGAGCGGATACCGTTGCAGCCACAGCCATCACTAGACAAGATGCTATTTGTGGGCTTACTCTGCTTCGCCTCATTATAAGGCTTAATAACTGCGTATTCTCATTTTTGATTCATGCTTCCTGGTATTCTCGAATTGTTACTTTACGACAGTAATACGCCAAAACGCCTATCCAACAATCATCTCTTGCTATCATCGCCGCCAATTCCCCGGTAACCTACTGACTCACAGGCGGGAACCCAAGTTGACGTGGATGGACTTGGTGTTGCTGTAAGCTTCGAGAAGAGCTTCCTCCTTCTTTCATGCTGGACGAGATTCCGTATATCCAAAGATAATGGGAATATCGCTAGCCTCGGTAGCACGGCAAGCATCTGAGTACAGTGCTGCACTCCCACGGCCCTGGTCTCGCATTTCTTTTTGTTCGGCAACCATTACAGCCTTACGCTATTTGATGTTAACAAGAACAAGTAACGGTCAGTCTAGGTGATGAACAATATGGTTAGCATGATTACGGGGTACAAGCGAGGATATCTCGTTTGAGATCTACAGTGAGAAGGGTCATGGGTTAGACATTTTACCTCCTGCTGGTCGCGTTTCGAAAAAGTCTTGCAACAAAAAAACTAGACTACTCGGTGACTCAAAGTAGATATCAGTCAAAAGAACGAACGCATCTTCTGGTCTTTCTACTGTCCCTTCCATCTACCCTTCAGCACAACCAGATCCAATCAGCAA
The DNA here is from genome assembly GCA_014899075.1 of Fusarium goolgardi. Classification (NCBI taxonomy): domain Eukaryota; kingdom Fungi; phylum Ascomycota; class Sordariomycetes; order Hypocreales; family Nectriaceae; genus Fusarium; species Fusarium goolgardi. The sequence continues at coordinate 15,283 of JAAVUI010000313.1, forward strand.
CCTCGGCACATGTTATCGATAAGAGCTGTCATGATCCATGATAACGACATGGAGCTCTCCTCTCGGCTCCGTCGGATTTTACCAGATTCAGCAATCCTACTAAACTCGAATGGTAAGGTACAGGCGATCTCATGACGTTGGACTGCAGCAACTGGACGAGACCATCGACAAACATTTGCCGGTCTCCGCCTGCGCAGCGACCTTTACCGAAAAGAGGCAAAACATTACATATTGACGACTTTGATAACGGACGGCAAAGACAGAAGGCTAATCAATTGCTCGTTGGAGGGATCCCGTATCGTTTCCTGACACAATTGATTGCGGGGGAGGCGATATTGTACATACATACAGTACGGATACATTAGTAGCTAAACTCAACTTGGTGATGCTGAGCTACCCCTCTTCAGCCATGTCTCTAAGTAGCTATAAGAAGATAGGCGCTGCTGTTGCTTCGAGGTTCACACCTATTCGTCTTTGTCGTTCAGTCCATCCAGTACCTCTTCGACCTTCAACCTACTCCCAAGGTCGACTACCAATCGCCCTTCTCGCTCGATCTATCACGACAACACAGAAACGTTACAGCACAATGTCAGACTTGCATGTCAACCTCGAAGCCCCCAACGGTGTCAAGTACAAACAGCCCACCGGTCTCTTTATCAACAACGAATTCGTTCCTGGATCGTCGACTCAAAAGATCACATCTATCGACCCTGCGTCAGTAAGCCTCTACAAGTCTTCGAAGCACAAGCTAACAAGGATACGCTCAACAGCACAGAGAAGGAGATTGCTACGGTTCACGCAGCCAATGCAGATGATGTCGACAAGGCCGTCAAGGCGGCCTACGATGCATTCCACAACCCCTCATGGAAGAAGCTGCCTCCTCCTCAGCGAGGCGTTCTAATGAACAAGCTAGCCGATTACATCGAGGAGCGCACCAAGATCTTTGCCACTTCGGAGGCCTGGGACAACGGTATGTTGGAGAAGCTACATGCTGGTCGATTTATTCTAACCTTTGCACAGGCAAGGTTTACACTGATGCCGAGGGTGGTGACGTTGTCGAGGCTATCAACACCATCCGCTACTACGCCGGTTGGGCCGACAAGATCACCGGCCAAACCATCACCGCCAACCCCAACAAGCTCGCCTATACTCTCCGCCAACCCCTTGGTGTAGTCGCCCAGATCATTCCTTGGAACTACCCTCTTGCCATGGCCGCTTGGAAGATTGGCCCTGCGCTAGCATGCGGTAACACTATTGTCATGAAGGCTGCTGAGCAAACACCCCTTAGTATCCTTCTTCTCGCCGAGGCTATCAAGGCAGTTGGATTCCCTCCTGGTGTCTTCAACGCTCTCAATGGCTACGGTGGCGAGGCTGGACCTACTCTTGTCCAGCACCCTCTTGTTGACAAGGTTGCTTTTACTGGCTCCACTGCTACCGGCGCCAAAATTATGGAGATGGCTTCCAAGACTCTCAAGAACATTACCCTCGAGACAGGTGGTAAATCACCTCTCCTAGTCTTCTCCGATAGTGACCTTGACGAGGCTGTTAAGTGGTCGCATATGGGTATCATGTCCAACCAGGGTCAAATCTGCACAGCTACTTCTCGGCTGTTAGTCCAGGACAAGGTATACGACGAATTTGTTCAGCGCTTCATCGAGACGACCAAGACAGTCAGCAAGGTCGGTCATCAATGGGATTCGGAGACATACCAGGGCCCCCAGGTCTCAAAGCAACAGTACGACCGCATCCTCGAGTATATCCAGATCGGAAAGTCTGAGGGTGCTACTCTTCTTGCTGGCGGACAGCCTGTTGATTCTTCCAAAAAGGGCTTCTTCATTCAGCCCACTGTCTTTGGCGACGTCCACCACCAGATGCGTGTCTTCCGTGAGGAAATCTTTGGCCCAGTAGTGGTCATCACCAAGTTCAGTGATGAAGAGGAGGCTCTCAAGCTCGCCAATGACACGACATACGGTCTGGGTGCCGCTGTCTTTACAAAGGACGTTGAGCGTGCCCACCGCGTTGCTGCTGAGATTGAGGCTGGAATGGTTTGGATCAACTCTACCCAGGACTCTGAGCCTTACATTCCTTTCGGTGGTGTAAAGCAGAGTGGTATCGGCCGTGAGCTGGGTGAAGCTGGTTTAGAAGCATATACGCAGATTAAGAGTATTCATATAAATATGGGGTCTCGTTTATAGTAAAAGGTTTAAAGGTTAAAAGATAGTAAGCTATATAAGACCTTAATGCTGACTCTGCTCTGTTGTCCTCCTGCAAATGGTCATTTTTGGTCGATGTGAACCTTGCGTTTTAGGGAGGTCTGGGAGGTCTAGCTAGGAGAGGAATGTTCCTTCTGCTGCGTTTGCCTCTTCCTCTCCATCTCCGTCTTCCTCGATACATGATGTAGTATCCTATCTTATAGAGTCATCTTTGGTTGATGCAAACTTTACGGTTATGGGAGGTCCGGCTAGGAGAGGAATATGTGTTCCCCCTGCTACGTTTGCCTCCTCCTCTCCGTCCTCCTTAATACATGCTGTATTACCATAACTCTGCGGATCTAGGAGGTCCGGCTGGGAGAGGAAAGTTCCCTGCCGCGTTTGCCTCCTCCTTTGCCTCCCCCTTTTCCTCGACATGTGCTGTAGTACCTAGACGTACGTCGGTACAATACTTTATGTATGCCAGGAGTCAGCCTTTAAGTTGGGGAGGGAGGCTGAAGGCGGCTTGATGTAGTTGACTTGTTCTCGCAACGCTGGTTGTTTCCGAGTATGGCGCTGTAGTCACTTGAGCCGAGGTAGGTCTCTTAGTTGCCGACGACTGAGCTGTTGTTGCTTTGCGGATTGCCAACGACATGGAAGAATGCTCTGTTCGTGGTCTCTTGGGCATCAGGCTAAGGCTCTTGAGACCACTAATAGGGGCTTATGTTATATCAGTAAATAATACTATTTTCTTGAGGCTGTATAACTTACATGAGGGCTAGTCTTAGGCTTGAAAAAGCGGCAGTATCTACCTCTGCAGGAGGGCTTTCTTAAGCGGCTGATATAGTGCTCTCGATATTCCTGTGAAATATTCTTAGTACTATACCTATTATAAATAGAGTTTATAGGAGGAAGTAAGAGAGGACTTTACCTATCTGAAAGAGAGTTTGTGGTTGAAGATGCGGAAGCTAATTCGAAGTTGTTCTGGGTCTGGGCAATAACCAACAGGTCAGCCCCTAACGAACATACCACCGTAACGTCATTTCAGCAATATCACTTCCCCATCGTTATGTGTTTCCAAAAGTACTAAGGTATAGAAGGTAAAAGTGTACCCGATGAACCAGGCTGGTAGGTGGCAGGAGGTGCAGGCAGGGTGCACGGCAGCCCTTTGGCGCAGCGACCTACATTACCAAGGTAGTAGGCAGATCAATCAACGATCCCAGCAATCTCACCCCCAAACCTCCGCCTCCATTTGAAGATGCGAATCAAAGAACAAAAAATAGAATTGAATCTATTTCCCTCATACAATTCTATCATCCTCTTGTCGTTTTCTTTAGAATCTGATCGGCCTGTTTACTTTGCTTTCATTCCGCATTTCCCCTTCCTCGCGTGCTTGGACTCGCATGTCTACTTAGAGAATTAGCTTACATTGTATTACCAAAGAAAATGTAAGGCATGATTCTAATCTACCTAATAATATTGCTGATATACTCTAGCAACTACTACGATGGCCGCAAATGACTCTTGGAACCGAACGACGCCAACTATTATTGAGCCCCTCCGGAGACAGTGGTTTGTGACGCCGAAGTATTTGAAGGCTGAAGCCATCCTGAAACTTCAGTGTTTATGGGCACACCAAGCAGGGATAGCTCGCTTTTGTTCCTTCAGTCGAACTATCATTATATGTCCGAATAAGATCGAACAATCCAATTGGAATGAAAACTTGCCCAGATTTACTCAGCTCAGGTTTACCCCAAACTCTAGGCTGACTTGGACTCATACTTGAGAACATCAGCGAATCCTGTTACTCAACCAGGGGTGCCCGTCTTGTAAGACCAAGAGCGGCATTCATAAGCGCCAGCCCTAGCGAACCCATGTAATTGCTCGACAAGATTATGGACAGAGCGAATGAAAAACCGGAAGTCATAGGGGTAAACAAAGAAGCATAGGAGGAAGACGAACCACACATGGACCACGAGGACCTCAATGAAAGTGACGAGGATGAATGTAGGAACGCTTGGGCAAGATGACAATAAACGGAGACTCTGTTGTAGAGAACTGCAAGGGTATGGCAGGTACCACAACTGTGGTCTGTTTATTGTATCTGTATGATGTCCCGACTAGAGAAATGGGAGAGGTGCCATCTTGTCGGAGAAGATCTCACCGCGGTCAAACCGCTTATACTCATCCTCAGAGAGATACTGGGATGAGATCGAGTCGTAGAGAAAATGTTTGACGTGTGAAACAAGTGGACCGAGTGGTTCAGGAAGCTAGTGTGGGTTGACGATATGCATGAAAGAAAGACGTGTAGAAAAGTGACTACTAGATTACAATCAGGTTCATCCAAGATCCTGGCTAGATGATCACTCTTTTACAGCTTCGAGATTCATGTATGCCATGTGGGAAGAGACGATAATGTACTTACAGGGTCATCTTGCACAAGTCAAATTGAGTGAGGGCGATTCATTGAGTTTTATAGATTTTATTATTGAATTATTGCGTGATGTACTCCCCCTTCTTTTCCGTCTCTTCCGGCTCTTACTTTACCAACACCTTTCAAGCCCAATCCATGCCATCTATCCCGACTCTTGCTTCGCCAAGTCTGGCCCAGCTCAAGGGCCTGGCGAGCACCAGTGTTCTTCTTCTACTTCCTCCCAGACTCATCCGACAGGCAAACCAGTCACGCCCCTCTTCGAGAGTTCCCGCATCATGTGGGATGCCAGGGGCCCAAGGGCCGGCGAAAGTGAGACGCTCGCCACGCCATGGACCGGCATTAACGTGCAGGAAGTGATAATCATCTTGCCTTTATGCCCCTGTCCATTTTTTTTTATTCCACAAATAATGCCGACTGATACACTCAGGCCAAGTGTATGATAGTAATGAAAATAAAATGGATAGAGGCATTAAGGCAAGGTGGCTATAACTTCTTGCACGTTGATGCCCGCCCATGGCGTGGTGAGCGTCATCTGGGGCTGCACTGGCAACATGTTGCGTCCACGGCCAGGTAAGAGAGACGAGATAACCTCGAGTCTCTAACCTGACCGTGATAGCGATGTCGCACCAGTCTGTGGGACGTTGAGTAGTTGGTGAGAATGCGTAAGAGGCGGTGCGTTCTGGAGTAGCCTGTTGTCGTTCAGGTCAGAAGCACCCTGGGCAATCTCCGAGGTAGTGAGATGCTGGGGAAGCTTGACGATGTGGTGGGTTCGACACCGAGCAGCATAGTGCTGGCTTTGGTAGATGTTAATCAAGCGAAGGGGCTCATCAGGGCCAGGGAGAGCGTTCGGCTTGTCACAGCCTGCCCCTTCCACCGGTGACGCTCTTGTTTAACTGGTGTCTTCTCCAAGTCAGCTCCGAACAGAGAGTGTTGAGAAGATGCCAAGGTAGGATAAGAAGAGAGAAATAACATACTTGGATAGCTGCAAGGCGAAGCTGGCGATTGTGCGGAGCGTCACCAGGTCGAAAGGTTTCGCATAATTCACTCTGTGACCTGGTGACGCTCGGGGCTAAGCTCAGCCATCATAGCTCAACGGACATCTCAGACTCGTCGATTTGAATCTGTAAAATAGTGAGTGACTGTCCTGAATCCCGACGTCGCATAATGTAAGTCGGGGTAGAGGGGACTAGAAGATACGTACTGGCTGGGGTCCGCCGATGGGCCAAGGCAGACCCCCCCTAAACTCAGCGAGTGGGATCGCGAGTTTAGGGTCGTCGGAGTGAATAGTAAAGAAGAGCTGTAGATGTTAGTCAGTGACGGTGAGTAATGTGTATTTATTACTGACCTTGGGTCGTTAATGCTCTGCACTCCTTCGCCGGCCCAGTATCAATGTAGAGACCGAAAGAGATGTTTTAGGGTCTCTAGTTAGGAGTTACGATACTGGGCCGGCGGAATGCCTTGTGCCATTGTGATTGAGGCTGGGGTAGGTGGTGGTAGCCCCATGGGGCAGAGAGAGGCTGTTTCCTCCCCCTGGGCGAAGGAAGGGTTTTGACGGAGGAGGAAACGTTTGAAGGAGGAGGAAGGTATTGCTTGGGAGAGGTGATGGGAGGAGAAAAGAAGAGAGGGTGGGGTGTGTTTGTGCAGGTAATTTTGGCTGGGGGGCAACCAGCAGCTGGGAATGCACACTTAGGGCGCCGGCCCTTTGCATTGCGCTGCCAACGGAGAAGTAGCAACAGTAAACATACGAGTGACAGTTACTACAATAGAGTATTACGTATTATGTATCAAAGAATTACGTGCATAAAGTTATCTGTGTAGCATGTGGTAGCTGGTGGAAGTATTGTCTGGGCCTGACCACGCCATCAACATTGGTCAGGAATACCATTTCTTCTCATTCATTTGGTATGAATAGACTATTGAATATCCTTTTGTAAAGTGAACTTAACTAGAATGTTGAAATCGCTTTTGTTCCCGTTTTTATTGCGTAGTTCCAGATGTCAGGTCTCTCGCTCAAACCATATTGTGCAGATACTGTCAATACACTTGCACAGATTTGCTCATGCACATTTAGTACATCTGTTTTATTTGTTGTAGATGGTATTTAATTGCTATTGCGCTGTTGTTGTGTTGCGTTGTGCCTTGAACTAGCGTTGAGTGGAAATTCATGCCATTCTGTCCCGACCTTGGCCCCTGAGTCTGCCCACCACCTGCCACCTGCCATGCCCGTAGAATGCTCAAGGTCTTGCATTGAGACCATCAACACAATCTAGATACATCTACTTACCAGTCCTACATGTGAATTATCTAGGTAAGTATTGTACCAACACAACCTCCACTGATGCCAAGGTCAGGTCAGGGGTAAATTCATTTTCTATGCATATTCAGAACGAGACTTTTGATGATCATAAGATTACCGCCCCCAATTACGACACTCATAGTTCAAGCATTGAAAAGCAAATACGTCTGTCACTCCCGTCTCAAATCTGGATATTGGTAGCTTCTAGTATCCCAGATTCTTGACGGATCGGGGTAAGGCTGAGATACCGCCGCAACTTCTCCCCTTTGTATTCAAAGATATTCTGGGATGCTACAGTTTGTGACTAGGCATCGTGCTTGTATTTCAGGTGACAACTGAGGATCGGTGGAAGCTTGAAGTAGATTCGCGTCTAGAGTCAGCTCCTTGATGAACTACCATACAGCCTATTGTTTCGCAACTACAATGCGACAAGACAGAAAAGACTTCGTACTCTCCAAGGAAGTCATATTTGGATTCTGGGAACATTGGGGATTTTATTTATGCTTGGGAAAGGACGCCGGAAGCTACGGATTCGAAATGCAGGCGGCAGGAGGGCTAGTCGAGTGTCTTTTTTCAGACTCGAGGTGGAATTTTCCATTGAGGCAGTAGATGTTTGTATACTTCAGACCTTAACTCTGGCCTTGTTCTGTGCTCTATCCTTTACTGCAGAGTAATGCGAGCGGCGGAAGCCAGGATAGTCATTCTTCCGGAAATACAACCCGTCAACCCAGCTTGGCTTAAGGCGCTCGAGGTGCCTTGCTAGGCTTTCAGTGTTGAAATAAAAGGGTCTATCGGTCTATGTCGTGGACATTTCACCTGATATCGTACGGCGACGGGAATGAAAGATTTGGTACCCGCTAGTGCTGCTATTTGTACTCGATGGTTCTGCCCGTAGATGTCGTTTGCGATCGGCTACAGGTGCTTGGAAGTAATGATAAACTGTCGAAACCATGCTCTGGTTGTCGTCGAGCCCCCGTTGCGCAGAAAGGATCAGTCGGTATTCGAACAGCTTCGACTTTGTTAATTCTCTGTATTCTGTACAAGTCAGCGCAGCGAAATAACGTTAGCTCAGTCGTCTCAAGTATTGGTGAAGCCTGTAATTATTCAGCTCGAATAAATCATGGCTTGCCCTATAGACTGATCGCAGTAGAAACAAGTGATGCGTAATTGGCTCGAGGTTTTGTCAGGTCGTGGCAACAGCAAATACTGTGCATAGGTACTTTGAGGCGGTAATTTAAACAGGATCTTCTAGAATTGAGGGTTAGAAGGACAGATTCTCATCACTTGTTGGTCGTGGTGGTGGGGGAAGGAGCAGGTACGATCCAAGTCTCACAGAAACATCATCCAGCAGCTGTTGTCGAACAACAAAAGTTACCCTTTTGACTAATTGCTCTCACTTCTTGTTCGCCATCACACCATTCTATTTAATTAATTTCATAAAGAAAGATTGATCGAGTAAGTTGAGGTCGAAAACAGAACAAAGCCACGAACGTCCTTTCAACCTCGGAGAATATCCACTGACCAACCTCTGCGCAGTTCGCTATTCCTTTGTCCCTCGAGAACTCGAGCCTTGTGGTCTAGAAAAGACCTACGCTATCATGACAGTCATCAGGGTATCAGAAAAATTGGCCGCCAGGAGCATAAGAGACGAAATAAGTAGGCCAGTTTATGCCACTTAGGCCAGACCTTTAGGCTGTTTGTTTTTGTAGCCTAAATCCTGAAGGCCAACTTTTCTGGTATCCAGTAGACAGTCACCTTCTATGGGAAATTCCTTGGCGTCTTTGCCTCATCATGAAAATAGAAGACATACAGAAACTGACCATCTCCACACTTTTCCCCAGACCCCAGAAGCGCTCGAAGCACCAAACCATAAACAGCAATAAATCTGCACCATCGGCTCCCGTTTATTACGAGACCGGGATCTAATTCCTGATCTTTTGAGTTCTACCGGAGCCGTTGGCTGTCTCCGGGCCGGTTGATCTACTTTGGACCGGAACCGAGATCCGGTCTGCTCACCAAGCACAGGCGAATTGGGCGGTTCTTTTGACTTATAGCGGACAACACACGTCTTGTACCCTCCGCTGCCCCGGCTTTACATATTCATGGGGTCTTTTCCTTCATCATGACTGGTTTCGACTCAGACGACATTGACCTTTATGGACACGGTGCGACGGCTTAACCGCTTAAGCATACTTGACCCGGTTTTCTAGCGCGTCCATGTGACGTTTTGTTAGGAGCTGTCGTGGATCCTCGACTTTTTATCTACTTGCGAGACATCCGTTGACCGGAAGCTCTATTTCTTGTTTTGTTTTTTTCATCTTTCCATTCTTTATTTCGATTCTTGAGTGAATTTCTTCTATTATCTTGGAAACCCTTTTGAAACGAAAGAATCATCATCATGGCCGAAAACTACCACAAGGAGGTCATTTCTGGCGTATGTTGCCCCTCAGTCATGAGCTCTGCTGCCCCTCGTCAAGATGTGCTAACACGAGCCGCTCAACAGCTCAAGGACAAGAGCCTTTTCATTCAGGATGCTTTTATCGACGGCCAATGGGCTGCCAAGGAGAACAAGTTTGATGTCTTTGGTTAGTAACACTTTCATCATGAGTACAGTGAGTGCATCAAGAAGCTAACCTGTATCTTAGAGCCTTCAACTGCCACCGTCCTTGGTCAAGTCGCCAACTGTGCCCTCAAGGACTTCCAAACCGCCATCAAGAGCGCCGATGCCGCCCAGACAAAGTACTTTGACAGCACAACTGGCGCCAGCCGAGGTGCCATGTTGAGGAAGTGGTACGACTTGGTTCTCGCCAACCAAGAGGATCGTATGTAACCTGTCAAAGTACACGTTTCAATGCAATGGGGACTAACAAAACATATCTAGTCGCCAAGATCCTTTCTCTCGAAAACGGAAAGACTTACTCCGAGGCTCTTGGAGAGGTCATGTACTCTGCCAGCTTCATCTCTTGGTTCGCCGAGGAAGCTACACGATCCTACGGCGTCACAATCCCCTCCTCGGCACCTCACACTACACTCATGACGATCCGCGAGCCCGTGGGAGTCTGTGGTATCATCACCCCCTGGAATTTCCCCGCCGCCATGATCACCCGAAAGATCGCTCCCGCTCTGGCCGCTGGATGCTCTGTCGTCATCAAGCCCCCCTCCGAGACTCCCTACTCCGCTCTCGCCTTCACCAAGCTCGCCATTGAAGCTGGTCTTCCTCCAGCTACTATCCAGGTCCTGCCCACCCGCGACCGTCAAGCTGCTACCGAGCTTGCTACCAACCCTCTCGTCAAGAAGATCTCCTTCACCGGATCCACTGGTGTTGGCAAGTACCTTGCTAAGCTTGCTGCTGGTACACTGAAGAAGCTCAGCCTGGAACTCGGTGGTAACGCTCCTTTCATTGTCTTTGAGGATGCCGACCTCGACCTTGCTGCTGAGGGCGCCATGTTCTGCAAGTTCCGATGCTCTGGACAAACTTGTGTCTGGTAAGTCAGATTGCGCCTTAGTTTAATCATGTTGCTAACACTGCAATAGCGCCAACCGACTCTACGTCCAGAAGAGCGTCGCCAAGGAGTTCACTGCCAAGCTTGTCGAGAAGGTCAACGCTTTGAAGATGGGCGGCGGCCTCGACAAGTCTACCACCCAAGGACCTCTCGTCAACAAATCTGCTGTCGACAAGGTCAAGGAGCACATTGCCGATGCCACATCCAAGGGCGCCAAGGTCGCTACAGGCGGCTCTACTCCCAACAGCCCCGGTTTCTTCCACCAGCCTACCGTCCTTACTGGCGTGACACAGGAGATGGCCGTCGCCAAGGACGAGACTTTCGGTCCTCTGGCCCCTATCTTCGAGTTCGACACAGAGGAGGACGCCATCCGTCTGGCCAACGACACCGAGTTCGGTCTTGCGGGATACTTCTTCTCCAAGGACATCAGCCGTGTCATGCGCGTTGCCCACAAGATGCAAGTCGGTATGGTTGGTGCCAACACAGGCAAGATCAGTGCTGCTGAGGCGCCTTTCGGTGGTGTCAAGGAGAGCGGTTACGGAAAGGAGGGCAGTCTGTATGGCATGGCCGAGTACCAAAACATCAAGTCCATCACCATTGGCAACCTCAACAACTAGAATGAGAGTTGTATGATGAACAAAAAGAGACGCTGCAGGAGACGAAAAAATGGAGGAGTTTGTTTATTTAGCCATGATCAATAATGACGAGGCGAAAGACCTCACAGGATAACGATTGGGATTAGTATTGAAAACGATCCCCAAAATACAAAACAGTAAAATCGCTTCAATCGTTGTCATCTTTCCTCTGTTCTAAGCGCTTGATATTCTTACCCACGAGACTATTTGATCTGCATCTTACGCTTTCCCTACTCGTGTTGCTACTGAGTCCAGATATTACCAACTGCTCGCATGGACATCTAGTGACTCACCGTGATACACCAGCTACTGGGTTCCAGAAAAGTTGGCCTCTGAGATTTGGGATACAAAAAATAAACAGCCTAAAAGGTCTGGACTAAGTAGCATAAACTGACCTACTTATTTCGTCTCCTATGCTCCTAGCGGCCAATTTTCCTGACACCCTAATGACCAGTTATATATATAGACAGGCGTGTGGCAGCTCGTCGACGGAATCGCCTGGGCCTTTCTATGTGTCACCAGTAACCAACGAGGTTCCATAGCGACATATTTTAACGGTTGTCTTTGTTCTCCCCGCACATTGATTGATCTCCAAGTGAAACCTCTTCAGAAAATAGTTTCCTTCGAAATATTGGCCCCGGACATCCCATTGGCTCCATTCCTACATTATGGTTAAATTATTCGCTTTCATTCAACCTACCCTGCATACACTACTTGGAAGTATTACTTGCATTAATAAATACATCAACTCATTGTATGAGAACTAAATACTGTCTCTGAATAGTTGTTAGACACGCCCCATGACCTTGCGCATTTCTCACCGAACTTCGGGTGTTTATTTCTTGACCGATTTCCCACTAAATACAGACCACTTTCAATACCTCTGTTCTCTCGCATTACAAGATAACTGCAAATCATCATGATTACCAACGGACATACGAACAAGGAGTTTCTGTCGCAAGAAGTCCACGAGCGGACTTTCGAATCACAATATCCTCCTTCGATGGATGCATTTGAAACGCTTTGTTCCCAAAACGCCACCAAAGAAGATTACCCACTCGCGGCAGACATCAAATGCAACGTACTCATCTACAACCTCGCCAACCACTCAACCTTGACAGAAGACCAAAAGTCTGCCCTTCAGGATGAGTGGTACAAGATCCTTCTCTATGGACCTGGCGTCTTCGTCACAGCCGGCCTCTACCAGGATCTGGACTTGATCGATCAATCAACAGCAGCATTTGGCGACATCATCAGGAAAGAAAATGAGAGCTCGAATACAGCCGGCGATCACTTCGCTGGTGCTGGCAAAAATGATCGAATCTGGAACTCCTTCAGCAAGCACGGTCTGCAAGACCCCGAGTCTTTCTTCCGATACTTCTCAAATCCGTACCTCGACCTCATCTTTACTTCATGGCTTGGTCCCGGATATCGTATCACTACTCAGGTCAATAATGTCCGACCTGGAGGGCAACCACAGGTTTCCCATCGTGACTATCATCTAGGCTTCATGTCCGCAGAAAGCTGCGGTAGGTATCCTCGAGCTATGCAGGTTGCTAGTCAGTGTTTGACTCTGCAAGGCGCCGTGGCACATGTCGACATGCCTCTCGAGAGCGGCCCGACAAGACTCTTACCATTCAGCCAAGCCTTTGCACCTGGATACATGGCGTACCGTCTTCCTCAGTTTAACCAATTCTTTCTGGATAACTACATCTCACTACCGTTGAAAAAAGGCGATGGCTTGTGGTTCAACCCAGCGCTGTTCCACGCAGCAGGTGAGAACAAATCTGCAGATATCAATCGACTTGTCAACCTCTTTCAGATCAGTAGCGCTTTTGGGAAGCCAATGGAGACTGTTGATGCACTGCCTTTGGTAGAGAGCACGTGGGATGTTTTTTCTGCTTCGTATAAGAAACATGGGTTGAGCGACGAGATTAAAATGTTCGTTTCTGCTGTTGGAGAAGGGTATCCTTTCCCGACTAATCTCGACAATAACCCACCAAGAAGCGAAAGCATGGCACCCGATTCGGAACAAGACATTATCGGAGATGCTTTAGTAAAGGAGAAGACCAAGGCAGAGGTTTTGGCTGATCTTGCAGAGTTTCGGACAAAGATCAAAGCTTAGATGCATCAACTTGGGGTACGGGTGCAAACGTCAACACAAGCTAGTTCGCATGTTACATTAATATTACTACCGTTCAGTATTTACGCAGAAACTAGTGTTGCCCACGTAGAGCTTTACACCAAAGGGGTCGATCGAATGAATACAGACTTTACAGTCTTCTTCAAATGTCCACGGAAGCTGTCAAATGTGACTGGATCGCGACCCTCTAGCCATCGACAGCTGACCGACACGAAATCCTTGTCAAACCGTATGGAGACCCTGAAACCAAAGACGCACTCCGCCGTCTCGGAACCAACATCCTGTGCCTCTCCTCTCTGCTTCATTCGCCGCCAAGCTCGCGCCCACACACGACCGGCTGCTCGACCACTACCCTCCAGTCTATCGGCGTCCCATTCCCAGGTGATCAAGTCGAGCTTGGCAAGCTCAGCGCAGAATTGATCTGCAAAGTTGCTGATAGAGCCATGGAAAGGTAAATCCGCAACCGTTTCTTCCGTAATCTCGGGGAGATCATTCTTGGGAAGGGCCGCCTTGATGCCGCGAGCAACTTCTTGACTTGGCCTCATGCTTCCAAAGCTCCATGCAACAGCCCAGCGTCTTGTCTTGCTTCCCTGAACAAATTCCGTCACAGCGTAGTTCTCGATCTCATTCTCCTTCAGCTTACGCACAAATGCGATAAGGCTCGTGTGGAAGCCGAACATGGATGTGTACCACTGCACGCGGTCTCGAAGGACGAGAGACTCTTTGAGCATGCGTTCAACAAATGCGACTTCACCACCGTCAGTTACCATCTCGACTTTGGCGCCTGTGCAAGCCGTGAAGGGTGGGTATTCCTTTTTCCTAGCGCTTTCGACAAGCTCTTGTTCGGATTTGTAAAAGGGTGGATTAGACATGGTGAATGCGATGCTGTGAACATTCAGATCATCTAGTGGGATGAGACTGTCGGTGGGTTTCCGCTCAACAACATTGATCCTCTGGTCAAGATTGTTTATAGTCACATTCTTGCGAGCATACTCAATACTCTTGGGGTCGATGTCTGTTTTTCTTAGTTGAAAGTTGATTCAGGTGGCAGGAAGGTTTACCTGTAGCGATGAAGTTCCAATTGCGTTCTGTGCAACCCAGCAATGGGTATATACAACTTGCGCCGGTGCCTATATCGCACCCAACAACATTCTGATCATGCTTGTTGTATGAAGAGGTGTCGAGAAGACCTTTTAACCAAAGTATGTAGTTGTTTCGATTGGTGACCTATAAGACGCGTTGGATATGAAGACGCGTCAAAGCAGTGGATAGAAGCTTACAGGTGGGCATAGTCTGTCATCAGGAAGCTCGAGCTGCAATCCGAAGTCGATCTTGAGAAGTGTTTTTGTCAACTGCATAACACATGCCGGGTCGTTGAAAAAGTCAGTCTTGTGTTGATTCCACCTAGCACTGTATTAGCCCGGCTTGTCAAGTTCGATCATGGGAGACTTACAATCGCGCAAAGTCTGCATCCTGGAGAGCAAGCTGTTGGAAATCGGGCGCTTTGGCATATAGTTCAGCGTAGTGACGATCTCGAGCTATATCATCCTTCGCCGGGCCTGTAAGGGTGCTGTTCGTGGCTGTTGGTTGGTTCGTATCACCATTGTCGACAGGGAGCCTGTAGCCCTGGAGGTCTTGTGAGGCCTTCCTCTTTTCGACCATCTTTGACGGCTATCTATGATGGATGACAAGAGATGAAGTCGTCTGGTGCTAAACGCGCATTTTCTTAGATTTCTTTCCTTCAGTGAAAATGTGCCAAGTTTCGGTGTTGATTAATCTCTGAGCTGTTGGTGAAAATGATGAGTTTGCCCGGTCACGATGCACGTTAAAGTTGGAGTTGTACACTGAACTCAGGCCTTGTAATTTAGCGACGCTTTAGAAGTCGCAACCTCTGAAACACAATCATCTCTTCCATGTTGTCAAAAACAACCACATCAAGGACTGCATTGCATTCAAACAAAGACCTAAATATACGAAGGAAATATACATTCATATTCTTGAACATCATTAACAAAACAAATGAAATCGCGTCGGCTTCGTTGAAATCGTGTCATCGTCTTATGTACGGCGTTCCACTCTCAGTCTCATCAATCATTACCACAGTAGAACCCTCCATCGCCAGCCCTCAAGAGTCTTCATGTCCTTGTCATCGATATCCGGGTCGCCATGCTCGATTCTCGAAGCAAGCTTCTTGAGTCGCTTCTGCACGGTCCGGGCGACACGGATAGACACCTCGTTAGAAAACACAAACAGCACGGCAAACACGAGAAAAGCCAGCTTGGCGAAACGGCCTTTGCCAAGTATACCGCTCTTGATATGGTCTAGAAGACCCTTTGACTTTTGGAAGGCGTACTCAGTGTCGTTAGCTGCTAATTGAGAATCTTCGTCGTCTTCGTTTCGGCGCCAGAAGCGGCGGATCATGGGAATAAAAGTGGCACTATTGGGTCAGTTAGCCATTAAAAAAGATCAATTGAGAGGGCTAAACACTTACATGGCTCCTCCGACGATCCATCTTCGCCAGCGATGGTTTTCGGCTTCTTTGGCGATACTGCGCACCTCACCTTGCAAAATTCTCAAGTCATTCAGGACAAAAGTTGTCTGGTTGCGAAGACGAGTTTCAAGCTCATAGGCCGACATGGAAGCATCACCACTTCGTCGCTGGCGCTGCAGGCTTATGAATTCTCGCAGGTTGAACTGGCAATTCGTTCTGAGAGCTCGAAGCTCTCCCAGGTCAGCCGGGATGTTAGCAGGTACCATCTGATGAGGCGGCTTTATTGCGCTGGCCATGGTCCCGGGGTGGTTGGGAAGATAGGACTCAGATACCGGGCGCATTGGGAGATCATTGGGCCCAGTCTGAGGGCCGCTGACAGGAGGATAGTTCTGAGGATTGTACTGCGATTCAAAGTGTTGAGGGTTGTAGCCTGGTTGGTAGTAGTCCTGAGTACTGAAGTTCTGAGTGCCAAATTGCTGAGATCCGTACTGAGCTTCAGGACCTGGATATGACTTTGCTCTCTCTGGGCCTCGCTCATACCCGCGATCGCGACCAGCACGGTCACGTTCGCGCTCCTGATCTCGCGAAGGAGACGGGCTACGGATGGGTTGAGGATCCAGAGATCGAAGTGGCGACTTGTTTGACTTGCGAGACTCATCCATGATGGGCGCTTATTCTCAATACCTAGGTAGAGACAGAACAAAGATGACAATGGCAATTTCACCTAACAAGGGGATGTTGAGGCCCAAAGATGATCGCAAAAAGAGAGGCGAAAATTTAGCTTGAAGTATTCAGGTAAGAAAAGTAGACTATTTGCCTTTCATGCATGTGCGTGCTGGCTTTATCGGCGAGAGAGGCTGGGCTGAATAAAAGAGGCCAGCCCATGACGCTCAGACGAGCAGGGATAGGCATAGGTTGGGCGCGCATGTGGGGTGATGGAATCCATGAGAGGTTGGGGGAGACGGGAGACGGGACAGAACAGGAAGTGAGATATGCAACAAGTGAGTGGTATTACTAGCTACTGAAGGATAAATATTTTCCTTTTTCACCGTTTCTGATGGCAGCTGACTTGACTAATATCCCAATGCTCTATACATGCGGTGTGCCATCCCATCAATACCCTCGACAGGCAATGCACGTCTCATGTCTCGTAAAAGCTGATCCTGGACCTCAGGGTCAAAACGTTTCCAAATTCTACAAACCTGGCGCATCAAATCTGGTCGTCCAGTACGGAAAATGCCGGCAAAGGCTTCAAAGAGGATAGTCGTCTCATCCCAACCCAGAATGTCGTGAACATCCCGGATGAGGCTTTCGAAAAAGTCTAGAATCTCGGCCAAAAGCACGTCTGAGCATCCTAGTCCTCGCTCGTTGTCGAGAACCACGCACAGGGCATGCATCATGCCGGCCCATCGAGTTACCGCGTAGTCGCGAGCTGGGTCATCTTCTATTCCCAGCTCGGCAGCACCAAACATGTCTATGGTACCAGTTCGTGAAAAGTCTTGAAGATGGCGGAACAGAAAGTGCAATGCCTGGTGGATGATATGCGGCGGATGCAGTGCCATGTCTTGAGGCATGAAGAAACTCTCCAGCATGAGGGTTCCTCTTCTTACTGCATTTCTGGTCCGGGGCAAGAACATGAATAATATGTTCTGGTCAATACTGAATCGGTCTCCAGCTTGTCCAAATCTGCCACCTTGTGCTTCAAGATCGTACAATTGTACGATAATATTGTCCTGTCTTCTATCTTGGCCTCTTGCTTCAAAGCTGGGTGCTGGATTGACGTTTTGTCGCAGAGGTTGGGGTCTAGGCAGTGGATCAACAGGCTCTCTCGTGTCTGTAACAGAGGCATCAGTGTCAGGCTGGGCGAGGCCGTACATTGCTCGAGTTGTGGTGTCGTAGGTCATATTGCGAAACATGGCCGCTTGAGGTCCACGCCGTCTTGTGCGAGATCGTGTGCTAGTTTGCTCACGAAAGTAATTCTGCCCCGACATGCTAACAGTATCAGTGCTGCCAATTGAGGTATCTTACAAGTACATGATATCTATAGGAAACTCAGCGACATTACGGGGCATCTTATAGTTACCGGGCGTTTCTCGTCCCGTCGAGTTTGTTCATGTTGACTGTTATGTGTGCGCAAAAGAACGAGCAAGCAGAGCAAGGTTATGCCACTTGTTTAGATGAACCATCAAACACAACCCGCGTTTCCGCAAACATTTTTAATTATCAATGATTTCTATCATCACTCACGAGTCGTGGTTATAAACTTTAACTACTAAATAACACAAATTAGGCGTGAGCTATAGGGTGGTAATTCTGCACAAGATGTATATTTCGTTCTTCGCCATTTCTTGCATCGACAACCCAGCCATCTTTAGAGGCGACTCTCTTATTACCACTGCCTCACTTGTTTATTTTCAAAAATAGCTTGCTGTTGTAATAAGTCTGGCCGCCGACCCTGCAATACCTGAAGTCTCAGGCACGAGAATTAGGCGGCCAGCTGAATCAGCAGACCTGGACGCGATAGTCCCCCACCGCTGACTTTCAGTCTTGTTCTCGCATTCTTACCTCTTATTGCTTTCGGATGCGAGGCAAAGCATCCAATCCAGTCCGCGATTTCTCCTAAATACATCTCAACATCTTCTTATTGTACCAAATATACCTCTTTAATTCCTCCTGTTCCCGTTCAGTTACCCTCTGCATGTTGTGTAGCTTGTTGTTAGTGCCTGTCATCAATGTTCTGCGTGAGATATCACTCTATTTCTATGGCGAGAGTGACTTTCTGGTCAGCAGTTGCCTTATCTCAGGACTCTCGGATGAGTATAAGTATCTCACTCTCCCCCTCCTCTGTCATGTATTCTAGCATGCTCAGTAGCACTCCTCTCCTCCCTCTTCTTCCTACATCCTCCAATCCAACCCACCCCAAGCCGTCCTGGCTCTCAGCTTGAGACAACCTCATCGTCATCCGTCTCTCTCGTCTATATTTGTGTCGTCCTATCAGCCACTAGAGCCCTCCTGCTGCTACTGGCATTGTCTCATTGTTGCCCCTACCGCCCATTATGCAAGACTTACCTTCAGCCTTTGCTATTGATGTTAGCCACAATGTCGAATATAAAATTCGTGACCTTGGCACCCGTTCCGTCACTCTCTTCCCTACCCAAGCTCAGGTTAAACGTGAGATCAGGGATGTTCCCCTCAAGGTTAGTCGAGTGTCTATGGCAAATGCACGTTTATTTACTTACAACACGTTAGCCCGGTATCAATGAAATATCGATTGTTGGTCTAAGCCCTACCATTGACAAGCACTCGGTTATGGTTGAAGGTAGTGGGGCTGCTACCATTACTGGTATAAGTGTTGAGTTTCTTCCCAATCGTGAAATCTTTGACGAAGTCTACCCTGACTCTGACGAGGGTGAATCTGAGATCGAAGATGATGGCAATGGCGATGATAAGCTTTCGGACACTTCTCAAGACCAAAAACTGCTGGGAGTCAAGATGAAGCTCATCGAGCTTAGAGACGAACAACAAATGGCCAGGGAAATCATCGGCAACGCTGACAACCGTATCAAAATTCTTGATACGTATTCCAATTCTTTTGACAAGAAAGAAGACATCAACATTAGCAGGATGCTCGAAGTCTACAAGGCAGAGCACATGGAAGCTTTTAAAGAGCGTCTGACTGGTATACAGAAGGAAAGAGTCATCACAGAAGCTATCAACAACGCTACTAAGGAACATTCTCGCCTGACCAAACTTGCAGAAAAGGCTCGGGCGAAAGAATCCAAAAGTAAAGCAAAAATCCAGAAGGCTTTCAAAAAGAAGCAGGAGCAACGCATGAAACGACGTGAGGAGAAACGTAAGGAAAAGCAACGTATCCGCGTCGAGCGCGACCGTTGCTGGCCTCAATACTGCTACACTGTACACATTCAGATTGAGGTAAACTCCTCTTACACGCCAGCCTCGTCTCGCCGAGAGTCAGTGTCTAGCGAGATTGAGCTTGCGCAAAGACCCCGAAGCAAGACGATTGATATGGAAGAAACGTCTTCGTGCGATCTGGTTCTGTCTTATGTGACTGGCTCGGCTTTCTGGACACCGAGTTACAATATGCAATTATCAACTATTACTTCCACGGGTGTCCTTTTCTTTGATGCTGGGCTTCACAACACCACATCTGAGACCTGGGAGAACTGCAAGATCACCCTATCCACTTCTCAGGCTACATCCTCGAGTCTCGACGAGTCTAACCCCATCCTCGCACCATGGCGAATCAAACTAGATAACAAGAGGTCGGTCTCTGGCTCTAGTGATGTCCTGGAAAGCAATTTAGAGCGCCAGCAGCAGGCCTCCTGGCGCAACAAGAAGATAGTGATGCGGCCGCCGCAGAGCCACTTCAAACGAGAGATGTTCGGCTCCGGTGGCCACGCTCTGCAGGATTACCAAATGCAGCTGATGTTACTGGAGCAGCAGAACAAGAAGAGGTCGATGATGGCTAGACAGGAGCACAGCTCTTTGCCCTCAGTGCCGCCACCGTTGGAACAAGTCCAAATGCAGCAACGTCAGCAACAACAGATGCAGATGCAACAACAACAACAACAGGCGCAGCAAATACCGAGCCGGCAAGGGATTGTTCCGCCTCCTGTTGCGCAAACACTACAACAATCGCAATTGCAGCAAGATCAACTAATGGATTTCGACTTTGATCAGTTCTTGCGTAACGACGACGGGGACGCAAAGAAACCGGACCCTCAACCGTCTCTCGAGTTCCAGAACTCCCTCGTCGAAGAGACAGGCTTCACAACAACATTCGATCTGCCCGGTCTCAAAACTCTGGCTCCCAAGTTCACCGTCTCGAAGCAGCGTGTTGCTCGTCTTCAGTTCACGAACGTATTCTTCAGTCACACTGTCGTGGCAAAGTACCAGCCAGCGGCCTATCTCAAGGCCAAGCTCAGAAATAATAGCAAACTTACCCTTCTCCGTGGACCAGCCAGCTTGATGCTTGATGGGAGCTTCATGGGACAAACCAAAGTTCCTCGATGCAGCCCTGGTGAGAAGTTTACTCTCAGTTTGGGGGTGGACTCATCGATCAGAGTCATGTATCCGAAGCCTGATGTTCGAAGAAGCACAAGCGGCATGTTCAGTAAGGAAGATAGTTCTGTTTATGTTCGAACTGTCACCGTACATAACACTCGCGTCACTGCTGAAAAGCCAGTCAACATGTTGGTTCTCGATCAGATTCCAGTTTCCGAGGACGATCGATTGCGTGTTGAGCTGTCGAACCCTCGTGGACTCACGGTCGAAGGGCCTAGTCAGCCATCTGGCGCTCCTGGACGCACCTCAACAGAGGACAAGGACTGGGGCAAAGCGATGGCGTCTCTAGGAAAGTATGGACAGGTCTCGTGGGATGTTCTGCTGAATGCGGGCAAATCCGTCAAGTTGCATATTGAGTATTCCGTCTCCATGCCAAGTGGTGATATTGCGAATGAGTGTTGATTTGGAAGAGCCACAGTTTGATAGTGGTGATACAATGCGAGTTGTGGCAAGGATATGGCCACCTACAAAACAATGCCGGTTACCCAACGTTACTGGTTACATATTTTTCATGTTTTTTCAGTTTCTTTAGGGTTTACTGTTTGCGATAAGGTCTTTATAGGACGGTGTCTTATTGATCATGTTAGTTTGTTTGCCTGTCTTAGTAAGACCGTTTTTTGTCACTAGATTCTAATTCAAGAGTTCGTGGGCACGTACGATTACTACAACAGAGGCTACTCCATTCGAGTTATAACTGACGCTTCTCTTAACTCTTCACTTTTGCTCAACACCCGCGCCATAGACCTTGAGTCGTCACCGAATGTTCTGTTTAAGGAGTCAATAACAAAGCTAGAAAGAACACGACGGTTTGATCAGCCCTGCTCTAATCATGCGCTTGAATCGTTGCTGATAATTTCATGAGTCTTACACCGGGACGAGTTACCCTGGACAGCTGTCACAGTGGATTCTGGGATTGAAACACAAACGTTGAGACCAATATTGAGTCAGAAGGCGAACAAATTAATGTTGGAAACATTGGTTATCCTGAGAGCCTATAAAGACGATCTATTAATACCGGTTCCTTATCTTACCTTTGTCATTGAAGCTGTACCTATTGAATGTCCCCCCACCTGTCACCGTTAAATACTAAGGCATCTCCTCTGTCTGAACTCTGCCCCTCCATCCTCAAGTCAGGTGATCCGATCGATTGCCCCTCCCCCTCCTTCTTGGGCTATCAACGCTGGTAAAAAAATCCACCATTAGGCCCAACGAGACCGAACGAATAACACAACACTACAAATCGCAAAGATGCTGGACATTGAGGATTTCATTGAGGAGCGTGGTGGAAACCCCGAGAAGATTCGGGAGAGCCAGCGTCGCCGACATGCTCCTGTAGAGCTTGTTGACGAGGTTATTGCCCTATGGCAAGATGCGCGAAAGAGTGAGTCACGGAACAATTTCACAATCGCTTTAAAGAATAATAACTAAATTCTTCCAAGCCCAGTACGGAGTCACTCAGATCGGCACACAAATAAACGGTGTTCAAAAGGAGATTGGACTTAAGAAGAGGGCCAAGGAGGATGCGACCGACCTGCTCAAGCAGAAGGAGGAGTTGACAGAGAAGAAGAAGGTCCAGGAAGAGCTCGCTGCGGCCAAAAACGCCGAACTCAAGGTCAAGGCTAAGCTCGTCGGAAACTACGTCCACGACTCCGTACACGTCAGCGACAACGAGGACAACAACACCATCGAGAGAACCTGGGCGCCCGAGACCTTCGACAAGACTAAGCAAGCCGCTCTCTCCCACCACGATGTGCTCCTGCGACTTGGAGGATACGACCCCGTCCGAGGTGTCAAGCTAGTTGGCCACCGAGGTTACTGCTTGACTGGCTACGGAATGTTCCTGTGAGTTGGGCAGTGAGGGCGATAACAATTTAATTCTAACGTTGACAGGAACCTGGCACTTGTCAACTACGCCACCTCTTTCCTCTTCCACAAGGGTATGCGATGCTTGAATCCGAATTAACTACCATATGCTAACGACTTCGCGCGTAGGCTATACCCCTAACCAGCCCCCTTTCATGCTTAACCGCGACCAGATGGCCAAGACCGCTCAGCTCTCTCAGTTTGACGAGGAGCTGTACCGTGTCTCTGAAGGCCCTACGCCCTCCGAGTCTGACCGATATCTGATCGCCACCAGCGAGCAGCCCCTTTCCGCTCTCCACGCCGAAGAGTGGATTCAGCCCGCCGAGCTTCCTATCAAGTACTGTGGTTATAGCACTTGCTTCCGAAAGGAGGCTGGCAGCCACGGTCGTGATGCTTGGGGTGTGTTCCGTGTGCACCAGTTCGAGAAGGTCGAGCAGTTTGTTCTCTGTGGCCCCGATGACAGCTGGGACCAGTTCGACCAGATGATGGCCAACTCGGAAGAGTTCTATAAGTCTCTCGGTCTTCCTTACCAGGTTGTTGGCATTGTCACCGGTGCGCTGAACAACGCTGCTGCCAAGAAGTACGATTTGGAAGCGTGGTTCCCCTTCCAGAAGGAGTACAAGGAGCTGGTTTCATGCTCCAACTGTACAGATTACCAGACACGAGAGCTCGAGATCCGCCATGGTGCCAAGAAGGGCAAGCAGATTGTTGGTGGTGGAAAGAAGGAGTACGTTCATGCTCTCAACGCTGTAAGTCTTCTATCTATGTCCCTGCACGCGCCAGTCGATATGCTAAACGAAGTTCCTAGACGCTCTGTGCCACTGAGCGAACACTGTGCTGTATTCTCGAGAACTACCAGACCGAGGAGGGTCTGGTTGTGCCCGAGGTGCTGCGAAAGTACATTCCCGGTGAGCCCGAGTTCCTTCCTTTCGTCAAGGAAGCTCCCAAGGAGGCCGAGAAGGCCGAGAAGAAGGAGGCTGGTAAGAAGGAGAAGACACTCCCTGTGCGCGAGAAGGCATAAACGAAATCACTTGGTAAATGATATGGGATGTTATAGAGGAAGAAAAAAGTCGGCACTCTTGTTCGATGATATAGTGTATGACGAATTGATGGAAAAATGAATAAAGGATTCAAAGACAACTGAATTGTGTGACACTGAATTTTCACGAATATGTTGTCGACAACGAGTTGATCTTTGAAGGGGGTTCCAAAATAACAGCTAATGCTTCCAGGCTTATTAACTTACCTGCAGGTAGATGACGCGAATCAAGTACGGCAAGCTTGGAAGTTGAGTATGCAAAACTTTACGCCCATTACACCGGCTGCATAAAGGCAGACATGAGCCTCACAACTGTGATTAAGATCAATGGTCAATGTTGTGACCAATACTCTCGTCGTCAGTTATGGAACTCAAGTCAAGGCCAAATATCAGTTTGGACTGGGAAAAACGTAAACTGAATTATTACCCGATATTCTCTCGGTACTAAGGATCCCCACCTCAACGCCTTCCATGGTATCCCTTCGCAATATGCCCTCAAAACACTGGTTACATGTGTCTACAAATGGAACACGACTTTCCGAGGTAAAAGAAAAAAAAAAGAGCAAAACAGAACCCTTTATCGCTCGTGGGTATAATCTTTATCAACCCGCTTGAAATCACTCGTAGCTTCGTTCGTGCAGCATCCTTCAGTTCTAGACCCCTCCGCCCATGAACGCAGCCAAGTCATCCAGATCGAGAAGTTGTCGTTCGAAAGCCTGGCATAACTCGGGAGCTGTCATGTCCTGGCTTGTGGTCTGGCCATCCTGAGGAGGCACGATTCCATTCGCCATTTCCGGGCTGGTCTGTTTAATACCAGGTATTCCGCTGGCACCATGTGAAGTGTTCGACGGAGGGGGTGAAGTGGTAGGAGTAGATACTCCACCTGAGCCACCATTGATGGTAGCGATACCAGGTCGCCGAGCAAGCACAACTGGAGGCTCACTGTCGCCACGCACTGACTCTGAAACGGAGCGGTTGGGACCTTGACCAGAAACGCTGCCTGCGCGGTTAGTTTGATCGTAGTCCATCGCGTCTGGGTTTGTGTCGGCGTTGGATGAAATCTCGTCCTTGATACCGCTTGCGCCATGTGACGCTGAGCCATGGCGCAAAGAACTGCTGCCATTACCAGCCGCAGCGTCATTGTTGAGTACACGTTGCATAACGGTAAGGTGTCGCAGCCAACTACCCATCAAAGGCCAGTTCTCAGTCCCGTCGCTCATGAATCGTAGACCGTCCTTGACAATGTGCGCGGCTGTCTCAACAGCATTGGGGGGCGTAAGACCCTTGAGAGACAGGTAGGCTACAGTAGCACTGGCGGTGAAGGCAGAGAAGAGCATGAATATCGGAAAGCAAGGCGAATGGTCCTTCTCAGAACCAGCCTCAACAGCTGTGAGCAACGAGATTGTGCCGTGGCAAGATGTAAAGAGGCGATCAATAATATCGTGGCATCGAGCATTGAGGCGGAACGACTCCAGGTTGAAGTTGGGAGATGTCACCTCCTGCAACAAACGTCTTCGGTGAACAAAAACCGTAGCGCAATGGAGAAGGCAATGAAGCATGGCAAATGTGTAACCAGAACCCATCGTCATATGAAGGTTGATCTGGCCCGGCTTATCCACGAACTGCATGGGCAAAGTTGCCCGGAGACCCTCGATTTTTGCGATCAAATCATTACAGTCCTCCTCGCGAAAGCTTGCGAGTGTAGTCGTGGTAAGCATCGCGACAACATCGCGCCAGACAGTCGAAGCCAGGACAATGTAACCAAACTCGCCAATCTCGGATGGAGGTTGACCAGGTAGAACAGCGTTAGGGTCGAGCTGTTGACGCAGAGTCTTGACAAACACAGCATTGCCAAATGCAAAGTTGATGTCCGAACAGGGCAATGAGACGTCTGCGGTATCATGAGGAGACAATGCAGAGTATCGGCCGGGAGTGCTCGTCAGAAGGCAATCCAGTATGTAGATGAGCCAGACTGTACGACGAAGGGATTCATCGCGTAGGAAGAGGTCGGCATCTGGGGATGGATGGTGGCTGTTCAAGATTCGGTACATCTGAACCATGCGCGCAGCCTGGCCCAAGTAGATGTAGGCTCTGACAGCGTTACGTGAGCCCCATTCGTGGATAATGATCAAGCATAATGCTTGGATATCAACGAGGTTAGGATGGTCTAGGTTTTGGTTGATAAGAGTCATGGCTTTGGCAGCGAATGTTTCGGCAGCCTGTGTAGGTCCTCCATAGCGGCGAATAAGACTAGGTGAGCTCCTAAACGACAATATTAGTGACACATTCGTTAATTTGGCCAATATAGAGGCCGACAACTTGAAGCATCACGACATTCAATAGTGGGGGAGGCGGGGATTGTGGGAAAATGTGATTCGGGAATCTTCGGCTCAAACCCGGACAGCCAAGTATCCAGGAATTGGTACAGGCTCGAACTCGGTGACGGTAGCACCGATCGGTGTGGAGCCATACGCCGGGCGGATGGGCGAGTCAGAGCGACGTGGGAAATGAGACGACGGTCGGCGTAACAAACGAGACCAGCCAAATCAATCGGGAAGGAAATTGGGCAGCAGGGTTCGGAACTGGTGACGTACCGGGCTGCGCAGGTCAAAAGACCATAAACCAGGGCAGCGTCCAACGACGCGCTCTTTAGCTGTTGAACAAAGGAGGGCTTGTGAAACGCAACGCAAGCCGGGAAGGTCTTTGACACGACGCGCTCGCATTCGGCGATGAGTTCAGGCGTCAATCTGATAGAGGCTCCGTTAGCAAAAGTCTTCTTGATAGCTGGTAGCAAGCGGTCGAGTTGGGTCGGGGTGTCGACTAGGGGGTGGCACGGCCCGTCTCATACTCAAACAGCTGCGCTGCCAACGAGTGGAGTGAGCTTGGCCAAGGTAAATTTCGGGGGCACGCCGTAAGCCGACGGCGATAATGTGGGGCACAGGACGGACACAGGCTTGAGAAGCCAAGCCCTTTGCGAATCGGGGAGAATAACCAAACAGACGCGGGCGCGGGTGTGGTGATGGACGAATGGTGAGAATGCGAGAGATTATCAGACCAACAGCCGACTTTGGGGTCTCGGTCGTTGGAATGACAAGACTGAGGAAACAGGCTGAAGCCAGGAGCCCAAAAGTCTGATGATGAGACGAGACAGTGAAGCGAGTCTGCCGATCCACCCGGGGTAAAGAAGAGCACAGAACGATGTCCGCCAAACCGCTTGGAAGGCGACCGCGACAGTGATAATGAGATACTGTCAAGTAAATTCAAGAAGCAATATGAAGATGGGCGACAATGACCCGCAACTCACTTGTCGGAACCTGTCTGGGCGTGACGCGTAGGAGCTGCACCCACAACAGGCTGTCTCTCAGCAGCAGGTGCGGCGGCAGCTGGGAGATTATCGCGGGGGCGATGAGGATGGCTGGCGTGTCGCGCTGGGCTTCCTCCGTGATGCTGATGACTCTCTGACGGTAGATAGCATTCATGCATCCCTTTTGCGCAATTCTTGCTGAATTAAATAAGTCGCGCTGTTCAGAATAAGATACAACAAGTCAACACTTACCAGGGTGGTCGGCCCTGAGGATCTACAGTTCGGTCAGCATCGAGGATTTAGAGTTGAAGCTTTGGAGCTGAGGTTTTCAAGCTTGCTACTTACACTCGCAACGCGTCTTGCCACGCCGGCAGCGCACACATGCACCGCCTGCGCGAAGGGCAGTAGAGCGCCCAATACTGGAAGTCATGCTGTTTCGAAGGCGCTGGTATTTTGATGATGTTATAGCTGGCGAGACACTTTTGGTCTTGGTGAAAAGAAAAGCGACCTCAGCAGTAGCACATCGGCAGTAGTGCCCCGGGGAGAATTCGGATGATGGTGTTTGAGGGAAAAACTTGGAGAGTGTGAATTTTCGGCGTGGACTCCGGCCCGTGGGGAAGAGAGCGAGGGAGGCCGAACGGAAGGCGAGACGGTCGAAGAGACTTTCCGTCCCGAACACGGCCAGCACCGGTACGTACCAGTGGTTCCCAACCACTCTGCCACTTTCCATCCAAGCAGCTACTTTATTATTATTATTATCCCATTTCTCTAAGCGACCCATATGATCGTAATGAAACAATACCATAATCATCGAACCGCTGCTACACACATGATCTTACCTCCCCCTTTTCTCACTCAAACACTGCCTAAACCACTTTGTTATATAGGTACCGAGATGGACAACAGTAAAGCTACCTCCTGACTGGAGAGAACCATTCTCAGCGAGGAAGATCTCGTTACCAAAGAACTTCATTCATTTGATGACCCACAGGTAGCCGAAGTCACTGACTGGATAAGGCAACATCTAATGGTT
Organism: Fusarium goolgardi; assembly: GCA_014899075.1. Classification (NCBI taxonomy): domain Eukaryota; kingdom Fungi; phylum Ascomycota; class Sordariomycetes; order Hypocreales; family Nectriaceae; genus Fusarium; species Fusarium goolgardi. The sequence goes on from JAAVUI010000313.1 coordinate 43,298, forward strand.
CTTATCTTCGCTGAATAGGAGTCTTATTGGGAGGCTTGATCTATCGCTACCATTTTAACCTACCCCCGGATATTGAAGACACAAAGTGATAGCTCGATTGATTGATGGAACCGCGACGGAGGCATCGGCATTGTTCTATTCGCAAGGCTCTCTATTCTTGGTTGCTGGCAACATTGTCGCACAGAAACCGGGGGAAGAGAAAGATGCTCCCGGTATGTCCGAGGATTTCCTTATTCACCGCCGTCTTCCCCCC
>JAAVUI010000314.1:0-13458 GCA_014899075.1 Fusarium goolgardi
GCTCTGCCGTGTTGTGCTATCGATTGCTAGGTAGACACGGATGCTTGAAACAAAGATGAGGGGCATTGATAATAGCTGTGACTGTTTTTATCATGCATGATTGAAGCTCACCTTAGGTAAAATGTTTATGTATCAGGCACAATTGGAGCCAACAGAAACCAGTCTGGTAGGCAAATAGATAATGCGATGAGAGAAGAGGGTAATGGATGGAATGAAGATGGAAGAGAAGAGAGAGAAGGGAAAAGGCTGGCTACAGGAAGGGGAGGACCAAGTGTTTATGAATGGTTCCTAGAAGCAAGAGGAAATCTGTCGATCAGGACTGGCAAAAGTTGAAGCCAATCCCTACCACTCTCTTCTGACCCAGTCAACGGTCGACACGAGGAAAACTGCTTGCCTCCTACGTACCTGTCGCCCTCCCCATCTCTCAACTTGCACGTTCCTCCATGTCTCTCACCAAAATTTACCTACAAGGTGGGGCATTGATTGACGTTGGAGGGGTGAAAATGATCTCACAATATCTCACCCTTGGCCAATTCGACCAGAGACTAAAGGAGGGGTCCGATTCTCCCCTGGACTGGTCCCACCCTACAAGGCTTCACAATCGCCCAGATCCAACCCATCCCACGCCCACCTCGCTAGAAGCCATCCAATGGCTCGCCGCTCACTCTAGAGATCCATAACTTATTGCATGCACTACAGTAAACGGCCGACGAGAGGCAATGCCAGGGTCCTGATGTAGCAGGATACTGGACGGTGAATATGGTATAGCATGGTTTGCTAGATGTCAAGCGTCAGATCCATGTGGAAGAATCACCTTTTGCCGTCTCAGCACATTTCACGCCCGCCGATGCAGCGCCGCACCGAGACCGAGAAAGTTAAAACGGGACAGTACACCGTAGGCCGTCTAAACACCACCATTGGCGACTCCACGTAGGCATGAATATATCATGTTCTGCCATACTTTAAGCTGTTTCTCTGTGTCAACATGCACAGCATTGTCTCCACGTACCAAACTCAACTACATACAACTATTATCAGATTCGTGCTTCACTCCCGTTGATTCCCGGCGATGCGGGTTCATCTTGCCCGTTGCCCGCCTCATCACAACCAAGGCTCGCCGTGTCGGTTTGAGGACGTCTTCCGGTTGGACAGTCCCCATCCCGATCGGGAGCCAAGTCAACAAGGTATGTATAATGAGAACAACATGATGCCTCGCGCTTCCGGAAGGCTGCATATCAACAAGGTGCATGACGGCAAGGCCTATATGGTGGTCTATTCTAATCGAACTACCAAATACTCGCTTTCCTGCCGAGTAAATTATGTTCACACTTCGCTCTGTTAGGTAGACGGTATTCCAATAAGAATGCCACCAATCTTCTGTACTACGTCCAATTGTCGGTCAATTTCAATATCAGTCGATGAAAATTGGAATGTTCTGATAAACATGGATGCAGATGGACTGATCTGAGTCCGTGCCTATTATCATCTCATGACAAAGGGCGCTGCGGCCCAACAATAGACCCGAGATGTCGCACCCCCTCGCTTCCAGGGGATAATGGATCTTTGATCGCTTGTAACGCCGAGGATGTGGTTTGATATTTAAAGAGCGCGGCCTTACCGTAATGTATTAACATGATCTGACTGCAGAGGGCAGTATCTGCAATTAGGTATTATCACGCATTGTAGGATATTATGTATGGGTGTTGGTGGGTATCCACAGAGCGACTAATCGATTCATCTCTATCTTTATCGTTATCGACATACTATGCCATCCATCCATTTGACTGAGTATCCCTGGTTCACAAATTCAAGATCATAATGCTGCCCACCCGAAACGCCGTTTGTAGCAACCCAAGTCCTTCGCCAGATTTTGTTCTTTAGAAACGTTCCTTCATTCTCGCCGCAACCGTTCGAAGGTTGCCGTACACCTTGCCGGGTGGCTTTCCAAGAATGAGGCTCACGACTGACTCGCGAGCAAGGTGAATGTTTTTGAATCCACCCAGAATATGTATCTTCGAATCAGCCAGTACGATCCTAGTTCGACTGGCGTTCTCGATGGCGAACTTTGTCTTTCCATCCTTTCCAGCAATTCGTCCGATAGCACGGGCTTGGCTGTCGCCATGCATCGTTCGCACATCCTTGATCTCAAAGCTCTGAATATAAAGATCGTCTAGTCGTAGCAAGGCGATAGCGTCGTCCACGTCAAAGCCTAGGGTGAAAGCTTTGACAAAATCCTCTCCCTTCTGCAGCGCTCCGGACTCGGTAGTGTGCTTTGATGATCTCAACTCGACCATCTTTCGCTTGATGTTCATTCGGCATTGCAACTTGAGATGCTCAACCAGAGGTGGGTAAATGGATGTCCATGACTGTTTTAGAGGTGTCATTCGGTGAGGAGGAATAGAAATCTTGCGTGTCTCGACCCTGGTAACGGGATCCTAGTAATGCGGTTAGGATATGAGTAGGATGTGGTGGCGCAAGTTCTTCACTCACAATGTCTCTGGCGGGCGCAAATCGAGGTCGTCCTTCCTCATCGATTTGCATGCCATCTTCGTTGCTCTCCTCTACGGGCACGAGAATATCCGCATCGGCGGACTCAGCGCCAGGCGCATCTAACAGGAACTCTTCGTCGGCGGCTGGATCTAAGTCAGACACATCTAGAACAACCGACAGTTGGTTTAGAGATTTTGCACTTACCTTCGACTGGGAGCGAGATATCGTTGGCGAGCGGGGCACTCTCGGCCTGCTTCAGTGCTGTTGGTGCAGGCATTTTTGAATTTATCCGATAGATATCCCGGAAAGATTTATGGGATTAAGATGCAAGAGACGTGCCTCGAGAAGAACTGTTTGGGGTTTGTCACGAACAGGAGAAAAAAATCGTCAAGGTCAAACTGGCTTTCGAGGGTCTGTTCAGTGGGGGTGCGTTTCTCGACTTTCGGGCACACTGAACAAAAATTTGTGTGGCTTATCAGAGCTTATCGATTGGCTCGCTGTTTGCAGTCGGCTAGGCGCGTCATGGAGTGACTTTTCTGCAGGGCCTTGAAGAGGTGCCGTGCAGCTTGATTAGCATGAATTGACTGTGACGGAATCTGTTGCTCACTATCTCCGTCCTGTCTTCGTCCATCTTCCTGTTCCAATTCCAAACCTTCCAACCCCAAGTTTTCCTGGTTTGGTATTTTTTTTTACCTTTGCCATACCCCAGTTCTTGTGTCTTTTTGTTCTTCAGTCAGACATCATGACGCTGGAATGATGGCCAAGGGTATCCCCTCTTCTGTGATCGGGCGCTGCTTGGGAACCTCCTCCAACTATTCTCCAGCAATACTCGCTTCGACACCCATACGAACTGTGACAAAACCCAGTCCGAGATGGCCAACGACTCCCATTGTTTCTTCCGACGTCCGGTTGAATCATACCCAGCGACAAACCCAGATTTGGAAGCAAACCGCCAGTAATGGTGTGTCTGGAACGACGGTATTTCCATTATGTCATGCCATCAAGCCTCAAAAATCTATGCGCGAGCGCACAATTCCTCTTACAGCACGATCCTTGATTTCCCAACCATCCTCCTTATTAGTTTGGTCGGCGATTACGTGGAAGCAACATCGGTTCTACAGTGGCAGAGGTAATAGCAGTGGAAATGGACCGAAATGTTCTTGTGGCAAGGATATCACAGATATCCCCCCGACGCCAGCAAGAACTACAGAAGACTTGAAAAGAGTCAAGCCATCGACACTGAGTGAGACAAGCAAAGATGCTTCAAACCAGGCTACCAAGCCCGGGGATCAAGGGACCGCAGGAACAGGAACAGATTCTGAGCCAGTTTCTTACATGTCCTACCTACACTTGCCGAGGATGCCGCACCGACCAACCAAGGATGAACTGCTCGAGGCCGCCAATGGCTTTTGGCAACGACTCAAGGTCCGTCTAAAATGGGTATCGATCAGGAGTATGAGACCGTGGAATATCGATGAATGGGGTGCTTTTGTTTCGTGGTTTCTTTTCGGTCACCTTGCTTGGATTATTGTCGGAACAACAACGTTCTTCTCATTGATCATCTTGTCTATCAACACCGTTGTAGCCCAAGGTAAGAACATGTTTTGCGTGAAATAGATATCTTGCTAACGAGGAATAGAAACACTCGCCCGATGGGTAGGCGACTATCTTACTCAGTCTGCCGGTGTTACCGTTGTCTTCGAGTCGGCCATTGTTCCCAAGTGGCGGGATAACGTCATTTCTTTCCGTAATGTGTTTGTCTCGCGACGGCCTGGTCAGGGTAATGTCTCGTCCGTGAGCAAGGGCTCATCAGATGCTGCCGCTGAAGCTGCCGCTGGCCGCAAAGCCGAAGCGCCCGAAGTCGAGGACGACGGTAATTACACTCAGTTCGATGTTACGCTATCAACAGTCAACGTCACACTTTCATTTTTGAACTGGTGGAACGGCAAAGGCTTGCTCAAGGATGTTGAGATCAAAGGCGTTCGCGGTGTTCTTGACAGGACTTCGGTAACCTGGCCAGTCGAAGAGGTTGATCCATTATCGTACCGCCATAAACACCAACCGGGAGATTTCGAGATCGAAAAGTTCAAGATGGAGGATCTTCTGCTTACGGTCCATCAGCCGGGTGGATTTCGGCCATTTTCTATCAGCATATTCTCTTGCGAGTTGCCTCAACTTCGAAAGCAGTGGCTCTTCTACGACTTCCTCTCAGCCAACCACATGTCAGGGTCTTTCGATGGCTCCCTGTTTACAATCCATCCCCGACAAGTCCACGGCGTGGTGCCCAGCGGTAATGGCGACCCAGAAGCCTCTGTTGGCTTCGGCGACCCCAAGGCTTGGAAGAAATTTAGCCGGCTTCGCATCGATGGTTTGAGGATAGATCACCTCAATCGTGGCGTGGAGGGCCCATTCGGCTGGATTTATGAGGGAAATGTTGACATTGTAGCTGATGTTATGTTCCCCGCTGACACTGACGAGAGTATTACCAAAGTCATGGCCGACTTCTACGACCAGCTCGAAGAGATTGTCGACACAAACAGACATCGATTTATTCGCAACATACAAGAACAGGGGCCCGCGCTTCTTACATCAGGGCATCTTTCGGACTTTACCAGCGATAGTCTGGACGACAAGCCTGCCGAGGAGCCACAAGCAAGCGAGGAAGATCGCCGATACCTGATCATGGACCTACGAATTTCCATGAACGACGTTAAAGCCGCAGTGCCTCTCTTCACCAAGGATATGTCCTATGTCAACCAGGCATTAGTCCGGCCTATTGTTGCGTACATTAACGCCAAAAAGACGTACATCCCGATCAGCTGTCGCATTGTGAAGCGAGCCAGCGATTTTGATGGCAGTTGGTCCATCTTTGACTGTGGCCTCATGAACGATATGTCAGCAGAAACTTACGATGCGTTCGCAAACGATGTTGAAAACCAGCAGAGCCGTGTCCGGCGATTTAAGAAGGTCGGCTTCTGGACCTTGTCCGTTGCTGTTCATGCCCTCTTTATGGGTATGGCGGGTAATGTGGTTTGAACTACTATAGACGGACCACCGTTCTTCGATCTGTCCTGCTCTTAATTTCTCTGAGCATACGATTCGAAATGACGCATATGCGACTTGTATTTTTTCTAGGGCGCTGTTTGCAGACAACGACCTTTGTAAAAGGCAACAGAGGCGTTTGGGGTTATTTTACGACACAACTACCTGTTACCCGCGTTGGCGGGCTTTGATATATCCACGACAAGATTTCGTTCCATGATTATACTCAACTCCTTAATGTTTCCACGCAGCAAAACGATGAGTGATTAAGATACCCTTGCGGTACTGGTAATGCTCACCAAAGACGAAATATCATAGATAGGCTCTTGCATACGAATAAACATGATCTATGAGTTATCTTCAATGACTTGGCTTCCCCGTCCCTGCAGGTATGAGGCGCAAGACTTCTCATTAAAGCCTTCGGATATCCCGTTACTGTGAAACAAGGCATTCGACAACTCCGACCTGACATATCCATGTAGCATAAAACTTTTTGAAGCAAATCTTCGTCTACTAACATTAGGCCCTTCTGTGGAAATCTAGTATACCAAGAGCAAAAAATGATGCCGCCATGAGCGCGATTCGCCATGTTTCCCGTATATGATCCCCGACGCTTTTCAATTTTTTGGGCATCGACCACTTTTACTTGCATGCTGCCTTTCCCTCCCAGAGCACCGCCGCCATACTCCCCTGCTTCTGTCCTACTCGAGTAATCTAGAGGGTTTCGAGGCGACGCCGTGGGAGTTGGTTGTCATCTTTGCGTCGAAGGCATGCCGAGTTGGCAAACAGTTAGACGGGGGCAGGAGTGTACAAGTCGAGGCTGGAAGCGGCGGGTCGAAACCCAGAGGCGATAGGTGTCTTTCGTGTGTTACCGAGAACCACTTCACATAAAGTCATCACTAGTGGAAAGGTTAGTTTGCCGAGTTCCTCAAGATGCAGAAGCCAGTACTCACTCTCCAAAGTCATCATCGTCGCCGTAGGTAGCAGTATCCGCAACGTTAGCACGGCCGGTGACGAGGGAAGTCTTTGTCTTGGCGGCCTTGGACTTCTTACCGCCCTTGTCGGCGGCCTTCTCCTCTCTCATCTTTTCGTTGCCCAGAGCAGTCATGCTGCTGGCGAGTTTCTTGATCTGCTCGCTGTTCATCTCCTTGGCAAGGGCCTTGGTGAAGTCTTGGAGGAACAGGGAGTAGTGGGCGCTCTTTGCGTTGGCCGAGATGAGAGGGGCGATGCTCGAGCGGAGGGTCTCGAACTGGACCTTGGTCTTTGGCTGAAAGAGAGGCATCTTGGAGATATCGACGGTCTTGGTAGGGTCGTTAGGGTCGATGACGACGGTAGCGGGACGAGCCTTGGCACGGCCGGCGCTGATTCCAATATCTCCAAACATGTCGGCAGCATGTGCGAGGTCGGCCTCCTGCTCGGTACGTCGGAGTCGCTCACGTTTCTCGCTCTCAGTCTCCTCGTATCCATCGGATTCCTCAGCTTCGGCTTTCTTCTGAGCACGCTCAGCTTGATGCTCGGCAATTCGCAGGCCCTTAGGCTTCTTGGCAGCTGCGGCGGCAGCAGCAGCCTTCTTCTTGGCCTCGGCAGCCTTGAGTTCCTTCTCACGCTCGGCCTCGGAGTCATCGGCATCCCACGAATCTAGGACCTGTAGAGAAAGACCATGTCAGTCAGGCGCGGGAGTGGACAGCCCGGTGCAACGGGACTCATAAGGCAACAAGACAAACCCGCAAAGATCAAAAACTTACATCTCCATCGTCCTCTTCATCGTCGAACTTACGGCGAGCAGCAATGGCGGCGGCACTAACGGCGGGAGCAGCGGAGGAGGAGGAAGAGCTATCGCTCTCCTCTTCGTCTAAAGAAGCGTGTATTAGCAAGGACGTCCTGCCTTTTCACAATGTTGAACGCGAGGGAAGGGATATAGATCGACCCCGCAAAAGTCCATCCATCTTTGGATAAGACGTCACGATAATCTGGGCAAGAAGATTTACGTACCCCACTTCTTAGGAGGCATGATGTCGGTCGGTCGGTCTGTCGGTCTTTGACGGCGGGTTGTGTTGGTGGTTTTGCGGGAGATTGAAGCTACAGTTGAGTTTTAGGGCGCGCGAATGTAGTAGAGGGAAATGAAGTTTTGTGTGTGGTGCGGTGCCCAAGTTGTGCGCCTGTGGTGGGTGGGTGTTGATGTTGGGCTGGCTACGGTACAAAACGGGTCGATGGATCTTCCAACAACCTAACTTAGTCACTACCAGGTATTAACCTACTGCTGAAGGGAGAAGAAGTGGAAGCTAGTTGTTCAGCAGCTTTATTATCTATGTGTGAGAGTAAGGTTGTTTTCTTGAAATTTACATATTATGACTCAAACTGCAGGGTGATATAAGACTTTGAAAATCACATAGAACCACCACTAAGTTTGTTACTGCCTAGGTAGATATGTGCCCAAGCTTGTTGTTAACTTTCCATTCAACATCTATATATGTATGTGTGTTTTTGTATATGTGCAGGTACTCTAAAGTCAGTTGATTCCCTGGTAACCTGGTAGCTCAATATTAGCGAACATATATACTGATTTATGTGTGTTAGGTAGATGACAATGAATAACAAATATTAAACATAAAACAAGTGTTGCTCATCAGGCACAAAACTGATCAACCCAAATAAGACAAAGAAAGATGGAGGGGTAACTTAGTGAGTGGTCTTTAATCAAGGAGGGGCAACTTTTTTTTTGTCCTCTTGGAAAAATATGGATACCGATAGTAAAACTTTCCGGCAATTGTCGTCAGACGAACTGGGAGGATCCTTTTTTGGGAGCATGCACAAGCTGATAGGATTGGAAAAGGGTTAAACAAATCATGGGTTTACATGTTCAGCATAGATAACGCGGTACCGGAGTCTAAACGAGTCAAGGATGGTAGAGAGCCAGACTATCCTCAGATTAATAGAAGACTTATTAGCCACCCGAGGCATGGGAGATAAAGTTAGTAAGTCAGTTTATGATGTCTAGGCCATACTCTTAGATTATTTATTCTAAAACTCAGAGGTAACTTTACTGTTACCTACTGGATCGTCACATACCCTATACCATGAAGTCGTCGGACAACTTCATGACACTCGTCATGATATAAATATACACAGAACAGATGACCATTACAGTCCCGCTCATTCAACCCCTGGGTATTCCGAAAAAGACAGTTATTCAGAGTCACGAGGTAATAGACCATGGCCAAAACTCAAGCTTGGATAATATCGAAGAGTCCCCATTCGTTGTCTTGTCCACACCCACATTAAGTCGGGATTTGAAAGAGCGAGATCGAGAGAAAATGAGAAGGATAAATCGGAATAGCATAAGATTGCGGTAACTAAAGAATAGGCCCGTTTGCAATTGTAGCACGTACCACGAGTTTTATCCTATATTGTTACAATGATTGATGTCAGATAGTGAGTGATTCCTAAGACTTCCTGACCGAGCAAGTGTCAAGACCCGAGTCCTCCCGATCAACCTCACTCACGTGGTAGCCACAACTTTTGAGCCTCATCAATATCATCGGGAACGCCTTTCTAGCGCTTCCGGTTGTCTGGGTCCTTGCAGATGTCATGACAGGACCGATGTTTTGGCTCGTCTCTTGGGCTTGGTTTGGTTAGACTTGGACCAAGTTGGGCCCGTTAGTGGGCGGCGGGAAGTATGCCGTATACGCCGCACTCTCTTACATGCTCAAGGTACCTCTACTCACTTACCTTGTGGCGTCTTCTCCCGGTCTCTCTTCGTGGTCTTTGTAACATATCTTGTCAGCAATTGTCCAGCTAAATGCACACGGGTCAGTAATCTTACCCGTAGTTAGGTAGTACAAGCACATAATCTGCCGGCCTTAGCTTGGATAGAATTCCACAGGGGCCCCGGTGAGAATGCTTCTCCGAGGGCTTCCGTCTCAATGGTGTATAAAGGTCAAGCTGTGCCTCCTCAGGTAGGAAGCTTTGTACATCATGAACCCTTACATATCGAACAGTCACCTCTATCATTCATAGGAATACACTCCTACACACAACTACTATTTGAGAGTCTCACCCATCATCTCAAATGTTGTCAACTCAGCTTCAGCACAGCCAAGCTTCGAGGCAGGCAGTAAAGACTGCAACCCTTGGCCTTGTTCGAACTTTATCCTCCTCAGATTCTCTCCTGAGGACCCCTGCCGTTACTCGAGCCGGGTGTTCTGCTTCCCAGCAACACCGACTCTTCTCATCGACACCCACAAACCGTCTTCATGACTTCTTCCCTGTCAAAGAGACACCGCACATCCAAACGACCAGACCGGCATGGCCACACGAAGGTTATACATACGAAGAGATGATAGCCGTTGAGCCTGCCCACCGAGAACCCAAGACTCTCGGTGACAAGACTGCTTGGAAGATTGTCCGAGTTGCCAGATATTGTATGGACAAGGCAACAGGCATGGGTCGGGACCAGAAGTCAGACAAGAGAAAACCAACAACCGCCATCGCAGCCCAGAAGCCACTGACCGAGGCGCAATGGGTAAGTCATACAGATACCTTGCACTCCTGGGACTGCTCAAGTTTTGAACAAAACCTAACATGAACCAGTTAATTCGATTTATCTTCTTGGAAAGTGTTGCTGGTGTTCCAGGAATGGTTGGTGGCATGCTACGACATCTCGGCAGCCTTCGACGGATGAAGCGCGACAACGGCTGGATCGAAACACTTCTCGAGGAGAGCTACAACGAGCGAATGCATCTCTTGACATTCATGAAGATGTGCGAGCCTGGTTGGTTCATGAAGATGATGATCATCGGTGCTCAGGGTGTTTTCTTCAACAGTCTGTTCGTCTCGTACCTCATCTCGCCCAAGATTGTCCACCGCTTTGTTGGCTACCTCGAGGAAGAAGCTGTCCACACTTATACCCGTTGCATCAAGGAGATTGAGGACGGCAACTTGCCAAAGTGGAGTGATCCCAAGTTCGAGATCCCCGATATTGCTATCCAGGTATGATACTTACAACGCGTGCTGGCATACGATATGGATATCTGACAATACCCTTTAGTACTGGAAGATGCCTAAGGAGTACCGTACGATGAAGGACTTGATCCTGTACATCCGGGCCGATGAGGCAACACACCGAGGAGTCAACCATACACTGGGCAACCTCAATCAGAACGACGACCCAAACCCATTCGTCAGTGAATTCAAGGATCGCGAGCCACCAAGGCCTGCTTTGAGGCCAGCGGGCTACGATCGAGCTGAAGTCATCTGAGGACGAACAATGTCGAGACAAAAGTGAGATATCTTGATAAGGTCTGTTGCAGGTTGTATTGAAATTTCCCGAGAAAAGTCATGTTGTTTGTGTGATAAATGATGGAAAGATAGATCGAAAATTATGCGTATGACTGGCATTTACATTAGACGGAGGAGTTTGTTGGCATTTATTGGCGTTTTGGGTATAGAAACTCTACTCTTTATGCACTTTGTAAGTTATCGGGCGAGATATGATGAGAGTTGATTGTCAACTTGGAGTATTTATGAATTCAGATATTTTGGTAATCTGCAGCCAAATCCACATGCAAAAGTCATGAATGCAAAATTGCCATTTGATTCAATTATGATATGAACCATCACAAAGGTGGCAAGTGGATAGAAATAACACGAATTGAGTAACAGCTATATAAGCACTGGTGGTAATGACGCTGCTTACTGCCTGTTGACATTGTGTAAAAACAAGAAGAAAAATCACATTATTCAAATTCTTTTAATTTCTCAACTTCAGTTTCGTACCACTTTGGGCAAGAGTACATGTCTATTATTGTATAAGCTTATTTTCTTCGATATGGACCGCGTCACCAAAAAGAAGAACTAACAAACCTCGAAGTTAATGCGAAAACTAAAATCTGCCTTGTGAGGATCTTCAAACGCCAAAGGAAGAACTCGGTTGTCACCAACCGGGAGCAGAAAGCAGAAAGCAGGGACGACAGGGACAAGGGCATGTAAGCTGAAACTGATGTCACTGAATCAATGCTTGCAACACTTGACTCCTGTAGGTACCGATTGTACGCAAATCACCATCAGTTAGTTAATCTTCCTTTAACGGGGAACAAAAAGAGCACCGCCTCAGACTGTGGGATCAGATCGTGGGCCGCGTGTAAGGCTGGGGGCAGTGTAGCTTAGTACTGCAGATGAAGTACGTACGTATTAGACATCCATGAAAACATTGTACGTGGTGATCTAAAGCCGCACTAGAAGCATCACACTTTCCAGAGGCAGTACGAAAGTACGATCCAGGAACGTCCAGTTGGTCAACGAGTATCTATTATAATCTCTGAAAATTGTGCTACGTAGGTTGCGGTTAGACTCATTGCAATACTAGTCACTTGATGGAATGTGAGTTTATCTCATTATAACACACATCATTGTAAGACTACCTAGACATGACTATCTGTCGAAAGAGTGATGGAGACGCAGGGTTTGATGTGATTCAACTTGTCCCCTGCATTCGCTTCACAACCAGAACTACCTATGAGCAACTGTGTCTGTGCCAGAGAGATGAGAGTTGAACTTGGCCTACCCTTGTCTGAGACAGGCTGGTTCGATGACAAGCGCGCATCCATCCGACCTACTATTATTACTTAGTCCAGGTACTCTGTATAGCAACCAAGACAGCATTGAAACTTCTCTCTGGTTGACAGGTAATGAGATCCACTAAATCCGGCGGTTTCCTGTTAATCTTAGTGGGAAACTCTAACAACAGCCCGGACAACAGTCTACCTTATTTCTCTGCCTACCGACATGGCCCAAGACCAGGTTAGTGCTCTGTACTGTATAGTGCAGTGAGATGAATATCGAGGAAACACAAACAAACAGCCATCAGCTTTTCGTGGCGGCAAACGCATAAGTTGATACTCACGGATAAGCATATCCTCGACCTGCCTCTTCTTATAGCATACAAAACACAACTCAGCAGCAATCATCAATGTCATTTGTGTATGTAGGTATGCAAAAGTGCCGCTAATAAAAATAGTAAATTCGGTATTTAGATAGTGCTGATGCTCATTTACCGAGGACCACCAATCCAAAACAAGTGGACGAAATACACCATCTTAGAAGGTCAGTGGATCGATTCAAGATTCGATGAGTTTCTGGTATCTCCCGGAATATGAACAAGATGCAGTTTATTAATGACAGGCACATGGTGTAAATTCTACCCCATACAAACTCGGCAGGATTAGAGGCTCATTCGCTCAAGTGCTCCGTCTTCCACCATCCATCGTATTACTTTCCACTTCTCACACCCAAACTGGTAAATCGACTTTATTAGCGACATCACGATTGCCACGATCCCATGAAGCAAGTCTGCCTCGCTTGCAACAGATCAAACCATCCCCAATATTGTTTTAAAATTAGAAAAATCTGGTCTGACCCAACTATCTCACTGATTTAGTAGACTACCTAGTAGGCTAGTAGATAGGTAGGTAGGTATCCGTATCTGGCTGGGGGTTTATTATCAAGCACAAGCACCTCAAGGACCCCGACGTGTCTCTGCACAGCCTCGGTGCTATCCTGGCCTCATGTATGTAGTAAGTAAGCACTGTACTGTTAGTAATCGAACCCAATCATCCATTCATTTTTTGTCCGTTTATGTAGGCGTTGTAGATCTACCCGGACCCATTTGCATGAGTTTGAGCTTGAGCTTAGACTTTGGGCTTCTTCTATTGGAATTCTGGACGAAAAGGGACCAGCCACATGTGACAGTAGAGAAACCCTTCCGTTCCAGCGGACAAATAACAGACCTACTAAGGTATATACTACTGCTAGCAATCTGCTAGCCCGCAGTATGCCCGCAGTATGGAGACTGACTGCTCTCGTCTGTACCTACAGCTGTCCGCCATTTCCATTTGCATTTCCACTTTCACTTCCATCTCTATTCCTCCC
>JAAVUI010000316.1:0-50345 GCA_014899075.1 Fusarium goolgardi
GGGCCCCCCCACCCCCCTCCCTCCCCTTAGAAAAAAAGTTAATGAATGGATCGTGATTAGGGGGACTTGTATCCAACTCTACTGTAACGCTTCCTATCTCTTCAATTCTTGATTTTATCCTTTCTATCCGCTCTTTTGCCATTCGCTTTCTTTTTCTTGTTGTCGTTCTCCGCATTTTTCGTTCCCTCGACTCCTCGTCATTGTCACTGTTACTGTCTGCCTGCCTGACACTCCAATCCAAGCCGATCCCGACGAGTAGTAGCCAGCTCGTGGCTCAGCGAAACAGAGACACGTCCTCTTTCTTTCCCTCCATGTGAGGTGAGGTCCCCGAGCCTCCTCTACCTCAACCGCGACGTCGCAAATCTTGCCCCGCCGAAGCGGTCAATCGACGTCAAGATGCGCATCTCCAACATGCGTCTGCCCAACAGCATGCGCAACCTGAGTGTGCGCTTGTCTCAAGTCCGAATCCCCCATCCTCACCCGAGGCGCATCATGCTCTATGTAATGATCACCGCCATGATAATCGGCATGATGGTCATCTTCACCATGAGCGATAATCTCTTCGGTCCCAAAAACACCGGCTTCGATCCTCTACTCTCGCGAACCAACGATTACCGCCTCCTCACCAGCCGACGTAATAACTTGGGGTTCTACAACACTATCAACGTCAAGAAGACAGGTCAAAAGATTATGAATCCGACCCTTCTTGAACTGCCAAAGGGTAGTAAGCACGACTTCCTCGTCATTGCTCGCGCTCCCCACGTCGACCAAGATATCAAGGGCAAAAAGTACAGACGCGCCCAGCAAGTCGCCACTTTTGTTAGCCTCACCTGGGATGCGTTCGGCCGGCCCGAGCTCACTGCGGACAACGATTGGCATAAGATGCTTGTTGAGGACTTTACAGAAGCCCAAGGCCCCGAGCACCACTGCAAACGACAGCCCGACATGGATAAATACATTGGTCCTGAGGACATGAAGCTCTTCTGGAGGAAGAATGGCACTCCAATGCTTATCTTTACCCACCAGGTCAATGACGAAAACCTCTGCGAGGGTATGTACATTGTCGATGCTCGTGCTGCTGTCCCCGAGCTTGTCAAGCAAATGGGCAAGCACGCAAAAGAACTCCCAGCCATCGAATTCGACAAGCCTATTCTTCTCCGACGCCAGCCCCCCGAGGGCGAAGAATCAGATGCTCGATACCAACGCGAGAAGAATTGGGCCCCTGTCTACAATCCTTTTAGCGATGACGACGATGAGATGATGTTCATGGTCGAGCCCAGCCAGCTGTATCGCTTTAACTCTACCGAAGAGCCTGTTCACAACATGGAAGCCGAAGCCGAGTCCGCTGTCGACGAGCCCTTCCCCCCCGATCACGAGGGCAAGACGTGGCACTCGGCCACCCAGACCTGCATGAACGACGTTATGCTCACCGACAAGCGAGTCCACCAATCGACGCCAATGCTGAGCTTGACCCTTTGCAATCGCGGGGCTTGCAAGCCTGCGGCAAACAACACGGTCATTATGGGCATGGTGCAGATGCGCTACGACCCCCCTCAATACACAAACACGTGGTACGACCACCGAATCGTTGTCTACTCGCCCGTTGCGCCCTATCACATGATGAGCGTCAGCAAGAAGCTCACATATCACGGCGAGACCAACAGGAAGTACATCTGGACTGGAAGCATGGTGTACCACGGTGACCAGCCAGCGCAGCGTAGCCACGGCTTCCTTGACGACGAGATTCTGCTGAGCTTCGGCATCGGTGACTCAGCTCCGGGTTGGCTGGACATCAAGGCGGAGGAGCTAGTGATTGATCACTATTTCTGCCAGGGTGCAACGTCGGGGTATAGGGACAGCATCAAACAGCATTCATCATGACGAGACACGAACAATGTAATTGGTAATAGAGTGGCATTTTAATTTTGCACGGAGTGTATTACATACAGGCATAGATAGCATGTTTACATAGATACAAAGAGAAGAAATCAAGTGTATACTCAACCGGATAGGGTACCTTGGGATATGGAGTTTGGGGCATGTTAGACAGAGAGGCAGGTAGCCATCTCGAGAATTGACTGAATCCGACTACAATCGTTGATGTGACCTCTGCGGTGGCTGTGAAATGATGGAGAGGACCCTTGCTTCACTCTCAGGTAAGAATTAATTTCCAGATGATTCTTGGCAAGGAGTCGAAAGCACTTCTCTTGCGGAGAGGGTCAATTCCGAGGGTCCCAGAGACGTGATTACTTGCTGGGATTATGAGCTTGGCAACTGGTGTTGATTGGTGAAAGCGTACAGAGCTACATGGGACGTTATCAGAGCGGCCGCTTACTCAGAAAGGTAATAGGGCTGAACGATACAAGATAAGGGATAAGAGAGAGATAAGAGACAGTTAAGCAGTTTGCTGAGCCAAGCAAGGACTTAACACTGCTCACGAACGAGAACACCTGCTACTTGTTTCACAGAATGTTGGTAATTTTGGTATATTGTGTACTGATACAGTCGATCGTTTGTCTCGATTCTATCTTTTGTCATCACACCGCCCACCATGAGTCAATGGAGTAGGGCTTCGGATCCTTTCCTGTTAGGCACATCTCCATGATAAGCATCGCTTAGATATGGATGTTGCTAATAAGCGTGATGGAGGACACATTCCCATCAAACGTTTTGCCGAAAATGTCTAGAGAAAGCTGTAGTAGTCGGTATTATTGGCACTTTTGCATGGACCTTTCTCGTATCGAGGATATTGAACATGATGACGACTCAAGTGTGGCGCAATGTAAGGGAGCTACTTGGCATGGCGCCATAGCCTAATCGCAGAGTAATCTGACATTGGGTACGGAGCAGTAGTTCATCCTTCTGCTCCGCATCCTCAACCTCACGCCTCCCACGAAGCGTGCGTCTACGAAATCTGGAGATGCAAACATGGTTAACCGCGGCGGAAGAAGTAAAGCTTGTATAACCTGCAAGCGAAGGCGTGTCAAATGCGGTACTTATGCAAAAAGCACCCTACTATATCGGGACATGTTCCGACTAACGCTTTTTATCATAGATAATGGCAAGCCACATTGCCAACGATGCGAAAAGGCAGGTTTGAGTTGCGAGGGATATATCACATACGAGGAATTTGTCGATGAGACAAAACGTTTCCCTACAGGCAAGCCTAACAACAAGGCGAAATCTGAGGAGCCTCAATTGCAGCTGGCGCATAAACAGCAACAAGTTTGTCGTTCGTTCCGACCACTCATCAACGAAAACGACATAATTCACGCTTATCTCCTCTCCAAAATCGATGGAGTCTTACCATTAATGGCCAACCTCGAATCACTCCCCTCTTCCACTTCAACGCGTCCTCTTGCTATACGAGCTTTGGCAGCGGTGTACTTTGGTAAAACTAACTCTGACAAACGCATCTTTGACTTGGGAACAAGAGAGTACATCAAGGCTTTGAAGAAAGTGCAAATAGATTTGTCCAGTTCAACAGCTGTCCTGGAGTGGGATACGTTGGTGAGCGTGCTTTGCCTGTGTATGTTTGAGACTATTGCTTTTACGGAGAAGAATGGTTGGCTAAGACACTATGAGGGAATATCTCAGCTGGTATAAAGCCTTGGCATCTTTACGCTCGAGCTCCCACTGACCATGGTTACATGCAGGTTAAGCTGAGAGGTCCGTGGAGGCATCGATCACCTCTTGACAGAGAGCTTTTACGTCAGTGTCGCTTCGAGATTGTAGGTCTCACCCGCTGTCTGATCAAACCGTAACTAACTTGGAAAGATTGTCTGCGCACTGCTGAAACGTTGTCATTGCTACCTTGCACAGCCTGATTGGCAGACCATCCCGTGGCCAGCAGATGTGCCAAAGACGTCGAGTGACTCTCTCCATGATATATTCGCCCGTGTTCCAGGTCAACTTCATGACATAGACCTCGTGGAAAGAGGTAAAGTCGATGACGACTTTGCAGACTGCCTGCTTCAGCGTGTCGAGATGACCCTGTCAGATCTTGAAGATTGGGGACAGCTTTACCATCATCCCCGTCCTCTGTCAGGTTCGGTACCAAACAGTGGTGAGGTTGAGCACACTGTCAAAGACAAAGCACTACTTGCGCTACAGAGAGCTATTATTCTTTGCATGTCAGACCTTTGCATGCGTCTCAGAATCCCCCTGGTAGCTGAGATACCAGTTGCTTTTGAGAACCAACAAGCAATTAGAACGGCTATTGCGATTGAGATATGCCAGCTGGCAATCTCATGCCTCGGCGAAGGGTCCACAGGATCAGAGCCGCTGCTATTCATATTTCCTCTCCAGATCGCAAGTATGAACTTGCCGGCAGGAAGTGCTGAGGAGAAAATGGCAGAAGAGGTTATGAATGATGTTATTGCTGGGACGCATGGGTTTGAGATTGGACGAAGGCGAGAACTGAGGCCGTCAAGGCTAGATTGCTCTTGATTTACTGTGTCTATGAAATCTAAGTGAAATACCTATAACCCGTTGAAAGCAAAAAGAATAATTTACACGAAAGGGATCTTAGAGGACTCGAACCATGAGCCATTCCAGCTTTGCTACCTTCTTCTCATCCTTCTCTTCTCTCTTCCCCGACTTCTTCTGCGATTTGGCCATGGCTTTTTCATGCTTCTCCAATAACCTCGCTCGGTCCTTTTCCAGTTCCTCCAGGTCTTTCCTTCGCCGCTTCTCAATCTCACGAACCTTCTTGTCGCTTGCACCTTGCAGCTTCTCATCCGCCTTGGCATTTATTTCCACCATCTTATCCTCTAATCCCACAATCTCAGCCTCATTTTCAATCCGACTCTCTGTGTCCGAGTCATATCGCTCTTCTATAGATTCGATCGGGTAGTTGTATTTCTCAGCCGCCTTTTCGCGCTTATGATGTCGCTTGTCCGCCTTCTTCTTTTTCTTCTCCTCTTTCTTGGCCTGCTTCATTGCGGCTTGCTTTGCACTCACGCGATCTATCACGTTACTGTGTTTGACCGGAGGTTCAACATCGAAAGACAAGACTTCAACGCAATGACTGATCTCCTGGAGTCTTTGCAATGGCTCAATGCTTTTGGGTGTGGCCTTGAGCCGTCGCATAACTTCTTCATCTTTCATGATTTCCATCTTCAAGCCTTTAGGAGCAAAGATGTCACGGTTTATCCGTTCAAGGACCTTCTTAGGTCTGATGTATGCTGTCGCGGCTGTGGCAGCACCTGCAGCTAGACCGAGGCCCAAGGAAACTCCCTGACAAACAGGATCAGGGGCGAAACCTAGGCCATCGCCGGCAATTTGCATGGCTTTCAAAGGCGCGGGCTCAGCGAGAGCAATGTTGACGGCGTCAACGATAGCCATGAACTCAGATGAAGAGATCCCGTACGAGGTAAGAACAGGAGGGTATGCTCTGATGAAAGGGGGCGTAGCCTCTAAACCACCTCCAATTGAGGATGAAGGGAGAACGATAGGCCGGAAGGAAGTTGTGGTCTGTTGTGAGATGTAGGACATGGCATCGTGTTCCTGGTAAGACGGGGGCGGCTGTTGGCGGTAATAGTTGTTCTCATACAGCAGTTCTGGTGCAGCTAATGGTTGCTGCTGAGAGCCTTTCTGATCGGGATACATGTTTCTTAAATGGGATCAAATTCTTGGGAATATCGAATTATAATAAAGGACGAAGAATAAAACCTGGAAAGGCTGGCGGCCGGCCTTTTATCTGTGGGAGAAGAATCTCCAATGAATAACTGTCTATCAACACTCACTTACAGCAACTGACATGAGGTTATTCCCAATTGGGACCATTGCTCGAGATGGAGGTCATTCAGGTCAGTGCCACTGTATACAGACGCTAAACCGCAAAAGGTTGATTGTGCGAGCAGTGCTGCGCCGTCTTACAGCCGATCGCTGACAACAGTGGCATTGATCGTCGGCCTTGACCATCCCAAAAGTAGCTGATTGCTCGACAGTACCATTTGGTATTTGGGTATCTGATTCTCGAAATCAATTGGGTTGAATTGAGGTTGGGAAGCCCGATGTTCCTAGCGAGGCCAATGGAGGTTACACGCAAAAAAAGCGACTTGAATGGTATCAAGCCCAAGATCAGAGTTAAGAGAGGAAACGTTTCGTTGGGCCTAACTACGTACAGAGAAGGGTCGACTCTTATCCTTGCAATTTCCTAATCGTAGCAGGAAGTTCATCCATTCCTTCCAAGAAAGCCCCGAACTCGCCTTTGACCTTTTCCATGTCCTCATCCACATCGTCGGTCCAACGATGTATATAAATCGTCTTCATACCTACGCCCTGCGCCCCCCTCAAGTCGTATGCATATGCTGCAACCAGAATGACCTCCTCGGGTTGGAGTTTGACAAGCCGTAAAGCCTTGCTGTACGCCTCGGGGTCTGGTTTGTATGTGCCCAGTAATTGGCTCGAGAAGAGCATGTTGAAGTCCAGCCCAGCAAAGCGGGTCAGGTCGAGCTGCAGACGTGTAGTCCCATTGGCGTGCACGAATACCTCAAGGCCAAGATCATTCCGGATTGAGTCAATAGCTTGTCGAACCTCTGGCCAAGCCGGTTGTGAATGCCAGGCATTGATGAGCTGCTTCTTGATCTCTGGACTGAAGTGCGGCTTGTAGTCTGGCATGTCCTCGAGAATATTCTCCAAGACCCGAATGAGCGTTTCGTCAATATCCTCAGGTTCGAGTTGCTGAGCGAGACGCTCGCTATTAGAAATGAAGTATTTTCTTCGCCAATCGAGAGCTAATTCTGAGGCTTCGGACTTGGGAATAGCTGGGGGTAATGCGTTGACTACACTACTGTGCCAGTCAAGGCAAGTGCCCATAAAGTCAAAGAAGACTGCCTTGATTTTCCCTTGGTTTGAAGACATGGTGGGTGTTGGAAGTTGGAAGCGAATCAATATGGGAGAGTGGTTTTATATCCGCTAAGAGTAACTATTTAAATGCTGACAGTACAATGATGTGATTACCAATTGTGCAGTGATGGCGCGTTCTAATCTGGCAGGCGACGTGATTCGGATGTGATTGGCTGTATAGAGCATCACCTTTCGGTGCGTGACATATGATAGAGAACAGATACGACAGGTGTATCAGAACAAAATGTCAACAAATCAGGCTGTGAAAGAACGGACTTCCAAGTTCAGAGGACGGACAGGCATGCAAATAGGAGATAATGCTATAAATGCGATTCAAATCCCCCAACTAGACTTTAGAACCCAACGAGTAAGTAAGATGAGGTTATTGCAACAATGCTATCAAATCAGTGAAGTGGTATAAGTACAAATAAAACTAGAGCATGGGTATCTCAGATCATCATGAATCGTAGAAAGAACATTCTCAAACCATCAACCAGGCGATCGCTGCCAGCGATCCTCCCACCGCTACCATAATAGACTCCGAACTCCCTGAAGGGCTGAACGTACCACTGCTCTCTTCCTCTGACATGTATGTCAATGTATTCGGTGTAGCGGGATAGTAATCGTCGTTGTAGGTCGAGTTGAGCATAACCTTGCCTACTGCGTCGCCAGACTCAAGTCGGATGTATGTTTCCACCTCATTCTTCTCCAACATGTCCTCTGTTACGATAATTTCTCGCGCGCCACGGATCCAATCGCCGTATCCACCATAGCCAGAGTGCTGTCCGTAGCAGAGATGGATGCCGTTTCCCTCGATATCCATTCCATCAAGTTTTGTGTCCCAGCGGTAACACCAGGTGTTTCCGTGGTCGTGACCGTAGAACAACCCAATAACTCCAGGGATAGTTACTAGGGCTTCCATGAAAGGAACATCTTGGCCACCGTATGGGCAGTCGTAGGTTGGTGTGCCATCCGCGCACCATCCGTATCCCTGCTGAGGGACTGGAGGGTCATCGTTGATACCTACCTGGTAGTTCTTTCGAATACCAAGCTCTGTCTGAAGCGCGACTGTGGCATTGGGGGGAATGTGGACAAAGGCAAGTGACGGGATGGTTTTGTTGTGTTTGCTGGTCAGCTCGGTACTGGTTTCGTTGAACCAGTCTACCACGCTCTGGTCAACCCAGTTCTCTTGCCAGCTGCCCTGATAATAGTTTCCACCGCGGCTGTCGAAGAACCACAGGATAAGCTGGGGGCTACAGTCGGATGTATCGGAGCAGTCGGAGGGGTAAACAGGAAGGTAATAATTGGTGGTGCCTGATCTCGTCTTGTTGACCATTTTCTGAGTGCGTGCTCCAGGCCACATTTGCTCGCGTACAAGAATATCATCGCCATTGATGTTGTAGTTGTGGTCATGGTTACCATATGTGGACGCCCAAGTGAGACTGCGGTTGACCATAGGCTCAACAATCATGTCGATATAATGTGTGCTATTGTGTTTCCATGTCGAGTCGCCATTGATGAGATCACCATTGAGGACTACCAGATCTGGTGTGTCGTAGTCAAGCACTTTGTTGAGGACCTCGACTGAATTGCGATCCTGCTCGGGACCTGTTGTAGATTCATCTATTATAGAGTGTCAATTGCATGTTGATAGTAATGATAGGTAGCGAGACTCACATTGCCCGAAATGCATGTCAGAAAAGATGGCAATCTGGAATTTACCATCTTTATTGAACTGTAGGGGGTCAAGCTTGGAGTTGTCGACATCAGCGCCGCGAACAAGCGCTACTAGAGAAGCTATTGTGATGATCGGCCGTCTCATTGTGATTTAATTGGCGATGTACACAGCAAAAGTTGTCCAAAGATGGATAGTCACGATGATCCTTATGGGCATTCTGTTGTTTGACATCATGGCCAATGGATCATTTAAGACTGTGCTGAGAGAAGCATCGATGCGTCGTCTCTCGAAAGTTTGGAATAAAAGCAATAATTCACGATACCCAGACAAGTTAGACCTGCAGCAAGGGGAATAAGTTAAATGGGGGCATTGCGACATGGATAGCAAATTTCGTATACGTGGTCGACAGTAAGTGCCGACGACAACTTTGTGGCGCCTGTTCTTTTTTTTTTTTACTCGGAATCTACAGCAATCAATCTAACGTTAGCGACTTGTTAGCCTGGTAGAAAACAGGATACGGAACAAGTGGGAGAGTCTTTGGTCACTTGGTACATGTTCGAACTTTGAATGACTTGGATGAGACGTTTCTAGCGAGTCTTGTAAACCACGACCTTTTCTGACAAATGATCGGTAGCTATTGAGCTGGTCGATCTGTTTACTTGGGAGGGTTCCAACCACGATCCATCTTTGTCCTTGGAGCTATTGGAGGATAATCCGATGGATTTCGGCTTCGGATCCGAGATGTGGGAGGAAGCTGAGAACAGGTAAGCTCTACCTGAGTTACCTGAGACGACCCGAGCACAGCGAGTCGTCATGCCGAGAGACTAATGCCTCGTAGCGCCAACTCTAAGGTCGCAATAGTGCCCAATAACCCTGGTCTAATCATTAATCTCTGCTCAAGTGCCGCGTAATTAATAGCGTCAACAGTATCTAGGCTGTAATACATACGTAGATGCTCGTACGACTCTTTTCTTAGCGAGACCTTACTAAGGACAAGTCTGTCCGTTCAGAGGCGGTTGAGGCCCAATTTAGTAAGCCAACACGCGACCAGTTTCCGTTGTGGGCGGCAGATCTACTAACTCGCAAAAGACAGGCCCACGCGTTTAGAAAAAGCTTGGGTTGATCCTGATTTGCAAAGGAATGCATCTAGTCTAGTAGTCTAACTATCTACATGGTAGCATTTATTACATTCGCAGCTCTTCTCACGTGCAAAAACCCCACGTAGCTTATTAACGCTATAACTTTAGCATGCTATCTGCTTTCTTCAACAATGCTACCGACCTGCCACTTCGAAGCAAGCGTCAAGAACCCTTGCAGTATTCTATGAAGATGCGCCAAGACTTGCAGGATATCGATCATTTGCTATAGGGTTACCACATGAAATTGATCGGCCTACGCGACGCCTTCAATTGAGAGTCTGTGGTTCGGGACTGTCGACCCAGCCATGAATTACGCGCTTCATGTTGGCGCCCCCGACAGTATTGAACTTCAGCCAGACGGTAACCTCTTGTATGTATCAGAAACTGACCAAGACTTCATGTCGTTGCACCCGTTAGACAAAGTGAACAAAGTTAAGGTTCTTGATTGAGACTGGAATCCAGGTTTAAAGCAAAAATACCTAACCGCAAGGATGATGTATAACAATTGCTATTTCGTGTTTCTATTTACCCGTCAATTTATTTATTTGTCTAGGAAGATGTCCGTTACAGGCCTCAAATATGCTGGCCTAGGATCCATACGAAATGAAAAGTCGCTTTTCCCCAACTTGTCCTAATATCTGTTCTCTGGAAGAAACCATACCTTCGTCTCACCAACAAGTCATACCTCATCATCTTCGGATCGCCTTCTCTCAACGGATCCTCGCAACATCTCTACATCTTCTTCATCAGTCGACTCTCCTCTGGACGCTATCTCATCTTGCGGAGCTTCATGAGTATGCAGTTTCATGTTGACGAACATCAACCACAGTCCCAAGTCATACATGATTCGCAGTATACCGCCTACGACAAAGGCAATCCAAAATTTCCCGCTCTCGGCAAGCCCTCCAGTGAGCGATGGACCGGTAGCCATGGCCAGCGTTCTAAGTGTCGACGTGATACCCATCACGGCAGTGCGCTCTTCAGGCTTGACCACAGCGGCAATGAAAGCTGCTCTCGGTGCTTGGTCCATATTGTTGAGACCCATGCGGATCCAGAGGAGTATAACTGTAATGACAATACCGCTCGGGAAGGGGAAGAAGAGGACGGAAATCGAAGATGGCAGGTGAGTGAAGACCATGGTGTTGACGAGGCCAAGATGACGAGCCAAGGGGCCCGCAAAGACTGTCGAAATCGTGGCCAAGACCTGCGCTGTGGAAAAGATGTCTCCTAGTCTAGCCTTGGACAAGGAAAACTTGGAATCCAAGAAATATGTTGTCAGAGACTCTGATACCATGCCATCGGCCAGAGAGTCAACAGTAAGCAGGAACCACAAACGATACATGACAGATCGGGTACCTGAGGAAACGCCCGAAAAACGACTGGTGGGCTTTTGGGGGGTTGACGCGATAGCTGTCCTCGCGCTTGAGTCTTCGTCCTCATCGGATGACTCCCGAAGAAGTCCTTCAGCTAGCTCATCTGACGCTTCTGAAGCATCCTCATGATGGGCCGCCTCGGTCTTACTGCTCACCAGCAACGCGAACAAGACGTTCAATCCACCCATTAATACATATACCCAGAAAGTGGCATGGTACGCTGCTACAAGATTCCATCCCTCCCGGTTCGCGAGCTTCTCGACAAATCGCCCTGCTAATGCTGTGCCTGCCGCCGCGCCGAGACTGGAACTAGTAATGTACCAAGCCAAGACATCCGCTCGAGTATTTGGACTTGTTATGTGAGACAGCATGGACTCTTCGATGGCTCGGAAAGGACCGAAATCGCTGCCGCTAGCACTGATGACACCGACGATAGCAGCCAGTAAAAGGATCCAGAAATTCTCAAAGTAGGAGAATATCAAGCCTGAAAGGGCCATCAAGGCTCCGCCTGCAACAAGAACTCTTCGCCGGCCAAGTCCATCGGCCATGAGAGTGACAACCAAGCCGAGAAAGACATCACCTAGGAGTGTCAAGCTCATGAACAGTCCAATGCGAAAATCGGAGAAACCCAGTTCGGAGAAAAATTGGGCTATTGTAAGCGTAACGGCTTTGAAAGCGAACATGCGACATGTTCGTGAGAGGATTAGAAGCCATGCATCTTTGCCAACTCCGTACACAGCTGAGATGCCAGACTCATGGTAAAGCCAGCCAACCGTTTTGGTGGCAGAAGTTCTTTGAGTCGCCATGACAGTATTGGATTGAAGATGAAGAGAGAAAAAAACAAGATTGAGAAAATGAAAATATGAATGTCGATTACCATAACTAATAATTGCCTACTAGCCAGTCTGCGGGGTGCGCCGATCGGAGTTATCGGCGCCGTGGTCGGCAGAGATCCACCGAGTTGCCGCATTAAGTGTAATGGTGGTAGCGACTTGCTAAGATGCTGGGTAGTGAGTCAGAAGGATTAACCTAGAGTATTGCTGGAGTTCAGTTTTGAAGCCGAGTCTCGGTGTGCCCAAAAGAGACTGAATGATGGAATTAATATCACAACTTGTACAAATTATTATTACTATTCAAACTAAATATGCTATGCTATATGTAGAGCGGATATTGAGTTGCTGAGTTACTTAGAAAGAAAGATCACGTAAGTCGAGGATATTGCTGTGCAATTGCGGGTAGGCCGGATCAGTTATGAAAATCATCAGTCGCAACAGAGATGCATCCGTTCAAGTTGAGTACTGTTATTACAAATTATGACATCAAAATATAACTCAGTACCTTATCCCCGAATAGCTCAGCTGGAAGAGCGTTCGACTGTAATTGTAAACATGTCATCGAAAGGTCACTTGTTCGATCCAGGTTTCGGGGATCCACTCTTTTAGCATTTCTCATTGCTTCTTTTTTTATCCATCATTTATACTCAAGTTTTACTTCTTGTTGGTATCACCATTGCTTGTCTTTAGTCACAGTATTTTTTATTAGATGTATCTATTGACAAATGATTGGCTCAATAATAACAAGAACATATTTATACTTTGCAGCCTGCGAAACCCCCGCATTCCGATTCATGTCTGCCATCATCAAAATAAACAAAATAATATGCCGACTTCCGATAACTATTTACCCGCATGGTACCATCGTATGGCTCCTCATTTCAAGAGTGGAGGAGTGGTTTTTCCATGGACATTTGATGAAGACATCTCGGATCTCGATGAGTCGGGTCGAGATGAGACCAACGCTTACGATGGCCCTGACGCTACGTCCTTTCACCAATTGAGAGAGATGCGAGAGCAGCGGAAGCAAGAATTACAGCAACGAAAAGACTTCATCCAGAAGCAAAAAGAAAAATACTGGGAAGATGAGATAGAGAAAGTGAGAGAAGTCCAGATGGCTTACGAAACCCTCGAGTCTTCCATGCCTACAGGAAACAACATGCCTGTCTTGGGTTCTCTAGACACCACGTTTGAACTTCACTCGGTCGACTACTTTAACCACTTGTACGACCCTACTCCTTCTGGTAGCCACAAGAAATACTTGAGGTTTCAGCATCTCGAAGGACAAGTGCAAGGATCAGGGGATGACCTTCTCCTCGAGGGCATCTTGTGGCTTAACCCTGATGTTGAGACCGAACTTGCTCCATTCTATCCACCCAACCAGTCGAGTTTACAGCATTATAGGCTTGATACCGCCGATGGAAGATTCTCACTCATATTGCAATTCATTGACCATAAATATTTAACTCTTCGGGTCAGTCGAGACCTCGTCTTCATGAACAGACCACAAGAAGCGACAGGGCCTGAGACGTTTGTGTTTGGCGGAATTCGGAATGACTGGGGAAAGCAGCTGCAAGCCTTTGCAAAGAGATTTGCTCAGGGGAGGGAGGATAACTTCATTCCTAGTACCTCAGCTTAGAACAAGTTTGGCCAAGTATTCTGGCGTCAAGTCCCGGTTTATGCTGAATTTTGGCATATCTTATCACGTAACTGGTAGACGTATGAGCTCTCCGACATGCGTGGCTGCTGTCTTTGTGGCCTGGCCTGTATGAAGCTTTGCACGATCGAAGCTCAAGGTAGACATTCCTTATGGCTTTGTAGATACCATAACGACTGTTTCTTTGAAAATGTGAAAGACATCAATAGACTATTGCATACCTACTTACGACCAAATGTGCGTTACTTGGCGACTGGCCAAAAGATGCTTGAATTATTGCTGGGATTGCCACGTTGATCACAAACAGTAGAAAGACTGTTGACAAATGCTTGCAAGCTGGAGTAATTTAAATCCCAATAGCATGATAGCTTTGAGACAGGTATACTATGGGATCAATTGTGTGTAACTGTTCTATGCACTGAGAGAGTCCACCTCATGCACAGGGACATCGCCGTTCCATTGTTGTTAAATCCCATGTATCATCCATTATCAATCTTGTACCAAAAGTAGCTTACGCGTCAACGTAAGGGTCAAAGCCTTCAACACCGTCACCAGCAGCATCCTTCAGCGAGTCACCAAACTCATCATCCAACTTGGGTCCAACACCACCGCTCCAGTTCTGAAGCATCTTGTCTCGGAGACCAACATCGGGCCAGCTGTCCCATCCAACAAGGGGAGCCTTGAAGAATGAACCAGTGGGGTTCTCGGGCTTGTCGCGGTCATCGTCGTTGGCGAAACGGTAGCAGTGCGTTCCGGCGCCATCCTTGTGATAGACGAGAAGAGGGCTTGTTCCGTCGATGGGAAACTCATTGCTGGCGCCACCGTAATCACCATGGCATGAAGGCGCAACACGAAGGACTGTGTCGTCCCTGGAGAAAACGACAATGTTCTCCCAGTCGTGACGGTGACCACCGGCAAAACTGCCTAGTGCACCTTGGTCCTTTTCATAGTATGTCTCATACCTGTAGTACGACCATGAGTACTCAATCTTCTAATTAGGAAGAGGGGAAAAGACTTACATAATGGCGCAGATGCCGTTGTTGCAACGCTTGCGAGAATAGGTGTTGCTGTTCTCCAGCTGGGGAGGATCACGGCAATCTCCCTCAGGGGTACCCGTGGCATCGTGGCCGGGGTTGAGGTTGCCATCAGGATCAATGGCGGCAGTCTGGTAGCAGCCATCACCGTCAAAGTCGAGAGAAGGTTGGAACTTGAGCTCGATGTCATCCGCACCCTGAGGAAGGGCAGTGAGGACATCTCGCTTGACTTGCTTGGTGACGGGAGATGCCTGAACTGATGCCATAGCACCAAGAAGGGCTGCGGCTGTAAAGAGCTTGTTCTGCATGGTGAAGGTTGTGGGATGGGATTGTGCTGGGAGGAAGTGATGGTGGTGATGAGAAGATAGTTGTTTACTGAGAGGAATTGTAGGATATATATACTCAAATAGACCTATATTCAGACTGTTGTCTTCGTACATCAACTCTGGATCGATCAACAGGTCCCCACTAGTGCTTGTACTGCCGATCAATCAACTTCAAGCCACCTTCCAGGTACTACTAAGTTGCACTGACGCTGATCATAATCATACCCCAGCTGTCCTGATTGGCTATTACTGCAGGATATTCGGGAACTTTACGAGGATATTCCCATTCTCCACCGACCTAACTAGGACAGGAAATAAACACCAAAATCGAAGGAACGGTCCTTTTTGCTTGGCTGAATCCTTCCATTATGCATTGCACAAGTCAAGCGTGGCTGTTCAAAGAATTCTGTTTCAGCCATGTTTGTTTGAAACATTAGAGGCAATTACATCATAGCTCCTACAGTTGACGGTGAATATTCTATTGACCGAACGCTAACTCAGGGTGAAGGATCAAAGATGATCGTCGTAATAAGACGACGTGCAACACAGAGCACGTGGGCTCAATCGAACGACTGTAAGGCTACATCGAGTAACAAGCAGTTCCGCCAAGACGCCATGTTTTGCGAAAAGATCTGTTTAAAGAGTGAAAGATACAACGACTGATAATTAGAGCTTTATGGTAGAACGACTAACTGTCAGCCTTTGCTTGATAAATTTTGCTCGCTATAGCCAGTTTGCGCTCATGGGCATCTACGGGAATAGCAACATATTGGCCGAGTGATATTTTCCGACTGGTCTGCCTTACTAGCTTCAACCTGACGACACTACTTCATACACATATGTACTGGGCAACTCCTTCAGCTCCACCCAGGCACGATGATCCCAGAGCACTATGCAGGGGCTCCACTCGCAACATCCTAATCGGGTCTTAGCAAGGAGTTTCTCGACATTTACCTCTCGGCAGGTGTCGGTGACTATTATGATTCGACAATTATGCTTAACAGCAGATGAGCTTATTTGTAGACGTCACTGCAAGCCCTTCGATCGGCGGAAGGATTCTTGTGTAGCATCTCGAAACTTGGCCAACTAATTGACTGATCGGCATCAGCTGCACAGCCTTGTGGAATTTCGTCAAGGATCGGCACTCACAACAGTATGAATCTGGGAATTTCGGGACCGATACTTTTACCGCCCTGCATTGAAGGAGAAGTCTATGATGATTTCTTCACACTCGATTCATGTTGTGGGTGCATTGATCAGGATATTGACTCTTGGCAACCAAGTAACTCGACTCAAACCTCAAACGTGGTGATAGTTATCCAATCTAACTACCTACTCCGTACTGTTCACTCAGTTAGCCAGCACCGCTTGCGCTATGACCAATCGATCGAAATTGAAGCTTAATTTAGGCATCAACATTAAACTCGTACTATGTACGATGTAGTGAGACCAAATAGGAAATCCGTGTAAAGTCTTCGCATCGTATATTCCACAGAAAGACTAGACGATTATACCACAAAGCAAAGGTCACATTCCTACCCCTCCTGATCCTTTACCTCGGAGGCCAGTCAACTCAATGGGGCCTCAGACGCAGCAATTGTAGCAAGGAACAGCTTCGTCCTTCCCATTATGATCATCCGACCGTTTCCTACCAATTGAAAGTTGGCTGCATTCATGCCTGTGTAAATTCTGCCGATGAGCTTGCCTGAAGGATTCCAGACGTGGACACCATCACCACATCCTGCATAGACATTACCCTTTGAGTCGCAATGGATACCTGAAACAACACAGCAGTTAGAGTCAAACGTGGCTTGGACATGAGGGACTTACCGTCAGGCAGACGCGATCCCACGTATGCGAAGGTCTTGCGATTATCCCAAGATCCGTTTTTCTGAACATCGAAGCGGTAGCTAAGCACATGGTTAGACCTTGTTTACATGGCTTTTATTGTGCTCATCCCTTACATAGATGCGGGACTAGTAGGATTCGCCCCAAAGAGTCCATTGCTTAATCCTGTATCGGTGATATACGCGTACATCCCATCGGGAGAAAATGTTATACCTGCAACTCAGTCAATTTCGACACTCATTTATACGTGGTCTTTCATCACCGACTTACCATTCGGGGCAGCGAATCCGTCGGCCACAACAGTCAAAGCTCCTGTGTCCGGATCAAGGCGATAAACTTGATTTCTCAACCCAGGCTCGGGACGGAAATGCTGCCAATATCCATACATTGTATCGGTGAAGTAGATATGTCCGTTTCGTGGGTTGACAGAAACGTCGTTAATGGAGTTGAACTGCTTTCCGAAGTAGTTGTTCACAAGAACTGTAGAACTCATATTAGCCACGACAACATCATTTCTATTGCATGACAGAGGACCCTTACTTGTGGTGTTATATGGCTTTTCCGGATTCATTAGATAAAGAGCCGAAGGGACATTTTGTCCTTGGCCTTCGCCTGCAAAGATGATCTGGCCTTTGTAGTTTGTTCCACCTGTCCTACATTTAGTTTTGACATGTGTGAGAAGAGCACTATTCTGTACCATTGGGATTGATGACTTGTGGTTCAGAGTCTATCACTGTTATATCAACATGACTTTGCGTATGCGAGCCACTTCGTAAAGCTTCAGCTTCTGCCAGGGATATCTTCTGGATAATGGAAGATTTCTCCAGACCTGTTCCTGCGTCTGGGGACCCGGCTGATTGCACGAAAAACACTTCTTCAGTTGGTGGATTCCTTTATTATTGAGAATTAGCTTGGCCTTCCTGCCATATTTGTTTCCCAGGAGGAGATTTACGAACCATACTACAGCCTCATGGAAGATCGGGTCCTTATCTGAGGTAGCGAGCAGCGTTAACGTTGGATTGTTTCCGATAACGTCTAAGAACTCGGCATCGTAGACATGGAATGGTCGTTCTAAAAGAGATTCGTGTGTGACTCCCGGCCACAGAAACCTCTGATTCCCAGTTAGTAAGGATTCTATACATCTCCACTATAGAAATCTCACCGTTGTAGCATTGGCCTCACTAGGTGGCGGAACACGTTCCAGGACATTGAAGTTTCTTTGGTCAATTACCTGGGCTGTTTCTGGTAGTCTTGTCAGGTCGATTACAGCCGTCTTTGTCTTTGTCCCGTCGAAGAGTCGATAAGCCGAAGGAACCAGGAGTCCTACAGCCAGGAATCCAATAGTCAGAGTTATGGATGTCGAAAAGAATGGCCTATTGTCTCCAGTCTTTCCTTTGGTTTGATGCCCTTGGCTTCTTTGACTCTTGGGTGTCGACATCGACATACCCCGCTTCCGCGGCATTTCTGAGTCGTCGTTATAAGGATAAGTATTTATCACAGTCTCGTGAACAATCCAAACAGCTAGGCTTTCCTGCTTTTCCTGTAGACGGAGGATATATGGGCTGAGTCTATCCTGAATGTTTCTCTGTACGGTGGGAATTTTCTTTCTCGCTAGAATTTGGGGATCTTTCTAAGCCGGGAATTGTTTCTCGGGGCTCGGTTCGGAACAGTTGTTCGGAAACAGTTCCTTTCCATTTGATTGTTACAAGTCGCAATCAACTCATAGTTGATGCGATTCTTGTCTGTTCTTCGTATCTTGCCGAGCGATCAATAGAGCATAACTGCAAAATTCTTTGTCTAGCAATGGAGACGAGGTCGCGAATGCTCTCAGAGCCTGGATTGTAGTGAATAATCTACAAATCCCCCTGTAATAGTGGCCGCTGGAGCAACCGAGATTTAATTAGTTGATTTCTACAGCGCACGCGGTCCCTGTTGGAGGCAGGTAGTGTTGATGTCTCTCTACTTGTACAACAACAATGTTCCAATTCTTCTCTTGAACTTCAACAAGCTGGGAATTAATGACAAATATTATTCAAAATTTGAGTAAGCTTACGTCAACGTGAGAAATTAGCTCTATCTAGCGACAATCCTTCTGGAGTACTTGGCCTTCACTGATGTTCGTAAGAAACAACTGATGCGGGGTTTCGCCTTATAACTTGGTCAGTTCATCATCTTGCGAATCGCTTCTATCCTTTAAAACAACATCTTCATCTTCAACCATGGCCAATGTTGCCAGTGTTGCTCCTTGGGAGTCGCAAGCCGACGGGTTATGGACTCGTCCACTCATCGGACCTGAGCGAATGTTTGATCAGTGACTGGAACTAGATGGCTGGACTGAATGGATGGGCGCTGTCATTTTCACCGTCTCACCGTCTCACACACCCAAGGTCCAATCCAGAGACAACGTTGAGACGTGGTTCAACAAAGCGATTACCCTCCTCTGCATCCAGAAACCTTCTTTGTTAGCAACAATTCAGCGTGGTCAACAAGACTCGGTGCCTGCCAAGTTCCGAGACTTTATTTATACTCCGCTCGAGTCCGACAATGATTTAGCTGAAAGGATCGCACAACGGACGACAATTCTTCATACTGCCAAGTCAGCCAAAGAAGGGCTCAAGTCACTGACGGACGAGTTCTACTCAAACCCCGAAAAGCGTATCAGCATTGAGCTTGGGCCGCATTTAATACACATATCGCTTGTCGTATCATCATCCGAACCTGGCACTTTCGCAGTGGCTATTCGCTGCAATCATGCACTAAACGACTTCTGGAGCGGTGTCGCAATCTTGGACAATATCCTATGTAGGCTTTCGGATGAATTGGTCGAGAACTTACCTTTCCCTTCGTACAAGTCTGCTTCTACTTCTTCCCTACATCCATGTTATCTGGATATCCTTCAGAAGTCGCTGGGAAATACCCCAATGGACCAAGAAGCCGAGGGAATGGCGAAACAGCTGCTCGGCGCAAACCTCGCGAACATCATACTGTGCCCCATCACCGAAGGGTCTACGGAGGACTTTCCAGATACCAAATACGCTGTGCGAAGACAGGTGTACTCGGAGGACTCGACAAAGAGGATTATAAATATCTGTAAAGCCCGAGGGGTCACGGTCACATCATTGTTAACGGCACTGCAAGCCTTCGCACTACTAAAGACGTTTCCGCCGCAGAGTCTACCATGCTTCGTTGCGTCACCTATTTGCGTAAGCAATCGACTGAAACACACGTCGCTAGCATATGGTGATGCTTCTTTGCAAAATTCAACCCATCAAATATTCAAGAGAGCGGCGGATATTGGACCAGTCATGGCAACCACATTCCTCGTATCCCCTTTCGAGGTCGGACCCTTTTTGAAGGAAGCCGATGTGTCGATCGGCAGTCAGCAATGGTTCAGCGATATTTGGGAAGTGACAAGAAGCGTCAGCTTAGCAACTGAAGCTGCTGTCAAGAGCAACATAAGTGAGCATGTAGATTGGACTCAGGGCCCCGCTGCGTTTGGTGGTGTTGCACACGCAATGGAAGCCATGAAAGCTGGCCATCTCCCGTCGTGAGTACATTGAGATATGCTATGAAAACAGCACCAGTTCCTAATATTGGCTTCTAGATCACCTGGTATGTATACGCCGCTATCATCCGCCGGTTTGATGGATGGCACACATCTTAAGGGGACCTACGGTAAAGATGATCGAGGCAAGGGTCCTGCGCTGAGCCTCGATGACTTTTCCTTCTACTCACGAGTCAGCAATTTATTTGGACGTAAGTACCGTACTTTTGCCACGATGCCATTGTTTTCATAGTGTTATTTTGCTAACGTCGTTGTACGTAGCTCAAACTTGGGCATGGACAGCGTTAGGAAAGCTGAACACCATATTGGTCATGCCCGATCCCCGTATACGTTCGGTACCAAACATCCAATGGTGGCAACTTCTTAATGCGTCGATTGACAGTATCGCAAATGATAGCTCGGAGTAAAGTCCATGGTCTTGAGTTGTATACAAAATTGAGCAGAATATCCACAGTTACTCTTGATCAAATAATAGTTACCCCAATGGATGGCCTTCTTTCATGCAATTAGGATATATGAATATGCATAATACCGAAAGTAGGCTGCATGACAATTTGGCCGATGATAAACTCTGCGTCAATGACATAAAATGCGGGGAACTTGTCTTTGAATCAACCATTCTACGCCCTTCACAGTCGCATGACTTTCAAGCTTAATGACATAAGCACTGGAAGTCCTTAGTTTATTGTGCTTGCTATGCTGATAAATATCCTCATGTCTGCCGATATTGCATCAGCTTGAAGAATTGAGAAAAGCCTGCAATGGACTCTTTAATCTTCCCAGACCAAGCCGAGGAGCTGGACGCCATCAGTGCATCCTTTCAAGCTATCTTCGACCGGCTGCTACAGACAACTCAAAATGTTAGGGAAGGTCCGATACTAAGATTGGCTGGCCCGGCTGAAATTCCTCGGCTGGGAGAGATCAGCACTCCAGGGACTGCGCATTCAGTGCGAGACGCAATAGAAGATGCGTTCACCATATCCGACTTTCGCTTTCGGATGAACCACCCTCGGACCTTTGCCTTTGTTCCAGCTCCTGTCTCTCCCTTTTCGTGGATAGGAGACTGTCTAACAAGCGCTTTCAATTCGTTTGCTGGATCGGCTCTCCAAGGTCCGGGTGTATCTATCGTCGAGCAGACATTACTGCAGTGGCTCGCCTCCAAGGTTGGACTTCCAGACACTGCTAGGGGTGTCTTCGTTTCGGGTGGCTCTATGGCCAATATGAGTGGTATGGTGTTGGCAAGAGAGCATATCTTGGAAGAAGGCACTGAAAGCTTGGGAATCGCATATCTCTCTGATCAAACACACCACTCGGTGACAAAAGCCCTTCGCATCATCGGTATCAAACGCAGCCAGATACGCTTCATACCCACAAACTCTTCTTTTCAAATGGATGTAGCTGCCCTAAGAAAACAGATCCAAAAAGATCGTGCTGCGAATCTCAAGCCATTCGTCATCGTTGGTACATGTGGCACGACAAATACAGGCAGCATCGATCCATTGGAAGCCCTGGCCGAAGTTCGGGACGATGAAAAGATATGGCTTCACATCGACGGGGCGTTTGGTGCCTCTGCTGTCCTTGGTACGACGAGAAGTGCAGTGACTAGAGGCCTTGAGCTTGCAGACAGTATCTCCTGGGATGCGCACAAGTGGCTTTTCCAGACATATAGCTGCAGTTTAATTCTGGTGAGGAACAAGATTGATCTTGCAAAGGTTTACACCAATGATGGCGATTATCTGCGCGACGCACTTGAGCATGAAGAGATTCCAGACTTTTGGAACCTCGGCATGGAACTCACTCGCCCTTCGCGTGCTATGAAGCTTTGGTTCACGCTGCGAGTTCTCGGTGTAGACAGTATTGGGAAGATGGTTGATCATGGTTTCGACCTTGCCGAGATTGCCGAAGTTGAGGTTAGAAAGTTACCGGACTGGGAAATAATCAGTCCAGCGAGCATGGCGATTCTCACATTCAGATACGCTCCTGCGGGGAAAACTGAGGAAGAGTTGGATGCTTTGAATGCAGCTATCTCAAGGAATATACTAGAGAGTAATATTGCAGGGCTTCTGACCACAAAGGTGCGAGGTAGAGTTGTTCTAAGGATCTGCTCGATCAGCCCCGTGTTGACAAAGGAGGAACTAGTGGCTATTATGGTGCAGGTCGGCCAAGTTGCAAAGATCGTTGTATAGAGTAAGGTTACGGTAGAATGGATATTCAAGATTTCTGAATCCAGTGATATCTTCGTTTACTGGGCTTAACATGAGACTGTGATTTGAAGTATGTCTCGTAACACTGCTCAGACGGCTATGCCCCTGTTCACTTAGCATATCTCTTCTACTTGGAAATAGCGGGCCTGGTGCATTCTTGTCTTCTGATCATTCAGACATCGAGCCTTCTCGGTCTATCATCTACTCTTCCCAAGCACTTACAATTATATGTGTGCTACTCGTAGGAAAGTCATAGGTGCCACAGCACGCTATCAATGTCATTCATACAATACCGATATACTCAGGGTTTATTAGAGTGATACAAAAGTTGAAAGAGCCTAGATAGGACGTCTGTACATAGAACCTAATCTAAAGTAGATCTTAATACCTCCTCAGGTTTCGCGAATGCCAATTCTTACATTGTTTCCTTTCAGAGCTGCTCACCACACTTCTTTCCAGTTTCCGTGTAGATGATTGGTGCCATTATGTTGCAGTCAGTAAGAGCTCTATTGGAAAATAATAAAGATTGTCGACACAGGGAAAAAGAACTTACGGCTAACGGGCGTTATATCAAGTTTCGCTCAGTATGTTTATCCTTACCGGGCCTTTTCGCCGTAGTATTTACCGAAGCGCGTTGTTGGTCAGCCTAGTTCTTGGCAAGAGGTAGGCCACTCCAAAAAGACCCTGTATAGGCCTTCCTTTTTACCCACATTCTTACATGTAGAAACTTGATACTGTTTAGGGATTTGCCATGATGATAAGAAACGGGGTTCGTGTGGGTTGTGTGAAGCAGGAACTGACTCCTATTTGATCTGGTAGGAAGCGCAACTCATATTTAGCCAGTCTCCTCTGTAGATGTGGTCAATATTGATCCCGACCCAAAGCTGTGCCGACGTTGTTTTCGTGTATCTATATAGCATGAGCAAATCAGCAGTTATCTTTTCCGTCCCATCCCTCCATTTCTCTCTTTATGTCCATGTAAGTGGTAAGCACTAGAGACTTTTGACCATTTAGACCCCTAGCATGTCTATAGCAGAAGGCCGCCGTTGTGATGCCTCTGGAACACCTCGTTTCTGTCCAATCTCATGTCCATCTTTCCGACTTTAGCTAGATCTGCTGCTCCACAAGTTGCAAAAGCAGCACGAAATCTGATGGCTCATCTGTTCGCAACACAGATGAAGCGACTGTGCTGTAAAAATTAGTTTAATGATTGCTGAACCGAAGATAGCATTGCAGTGTAAAGGTTGCTGAATAGAGAAACTTGATGTATAACGTTCCAAACTCTGACGTATTAGTATCTTTCTCGAGGTTCATGATATAGGTTATATATAGCGAAAGAAAAGAGGTTTGTTATCTGTCAACAGGAATGATAACAGTATAAACTAGCTCAAACAATACTTGATCCGGGGCCGACTCGCTCGCGTGCTTTACTTTGCCTCTTTTTGGATTGTTGATCACATCCACGACAGTGACTTGGACCAGCCGCTTCCATGCAATTGAACTACCACAATCTCCCGGCGTTTACTGCAATTTATTGGTTGACTCCCAAAAAATTCTGCATTGCTCCACTGCATGAGTCTTCGATAGAATGATGCACAATGACGCCAGCTAGACGGTCACTTCGCGCGTAGCTCTTCGCCTTCCTCGTCTGCCTCCTCTCCATCATCTCCACATCAGCTTACATTCGACCTTGCTACAGCGAGTAATGGCCTCAGCGACTCCCGTCAAGATATGCGGACTTTAAAGCGCCAAAAGAAACAGAAATGTTTACGATACAAGCGACGAAAGGTGGGTAAGTTACGCTCTTACTCTTATCACCAGTTGGTCAATCCACTGACGCCCATTTTCTGTAGCAAAATTGTGATTACCGCAAGCTTTGTGGTAATTGCGTCAGGGCTCATTAGCGATGCCACGCTGCGTCTTCTGCCCAACAACCGCAAGCTCCTACGACAACAGCAAGAGTTCTTGCCCAAGACAGGCTCACTCGCCTGGCGGAGATGTGGCCCTAGAGGAGCGCATCTCAAGAATTGAGCATATGAGTGATCGCTTTCGTTCGGTGGATGACTCTGCTGAGCCTGGGAACCGTTGTGATCATATACAAGCAAGACCAGCTCTCAATAATACTGCTGCTGTGCCGCCCTCGTTACTTGTCGATACGTTACATTTATCGAGAAGTACGCCTGCTATGGCTCTCTTAGCTGCCTTTGTAGCACCGACATCAAAACAAGGATCGCCGAATTTTACTACGAGAGCTGCACCTAGAGAGTGCCCCCAAGAATGACGTTGGGACTATGATTGACAGTGCTACAGAGGAAACGCTGTTCATGCATGTCGATGCGTGAGTGACGATCTGTTCGGTCATATTAACCTACAAGACACTGGCGACTGACAATAGTGATTGCCGACTTTCTGCACAAGAATCGACTACGTCTTGAGTCTGAAAGATCTGATAGCGCTGTTCCTGCAGAATGCAATAAGCTTGAAGGAGATGAGAGCTAAAAGAGGACCAATGTTTGGAGTTTGAAACGTAAGGAAAGACATTCGTCTATGCCTAGGCGCACTGCTTGGATATCCGCCGTTCAATCACAAGTAGACAACAGGTTGTGACATAGCTTACAACGACATCAGAACATCTGTATTCTAGCAACAAGTTCCCCACTGGGTAATGGTTCCCTTGTGATATTGCGTCGATGTTGATGACACCTGAAGTTTGGCGAAGTTTCGTCAGCAACTACTGCATAGTTCTTTTTGCCGCAAGGCGTGTGTTGATAATGCTCGAACTCTTTAGGCTACCCACTAGTGCTCAATGGACTAGACGTGAGCAATGTAGTTTAATAACAGGTTCTAAGAAACACGACATCGCATCTCAATATCAGAATGCGACAATTCGTTACACATGGGAGTAGATTTGAATCGGTAGAAGTTTTAAGCATATCGTTAAGTACATAGAAAACGATGTATATCGCAAGCGGGAATCCTTTCCCTCCTCCACATCTCCGCTTCTTTCTGACCAGGATCGAATCCGGGTTCAAAAAGCAAGTGTGGTTGACAGAAATCAGCGTTGCATGATCAAAAAGGCACCCAACATGGCTAACAGGCTAAGTCATGTCGCTCCAACGAAGTCGTCTCCGGGCCTAGTGACAGTTGAGTGTCATCGGCAATTACGCACGGTAAACTCTTCAGGTCTATTGCTAACTTCATGGGGTTCTACATCCGTCTGTCGGAAATACTTGGGGTAAATACAGCCAAGCCATACCTCAAACTAGAAAGGCGAGGATGGGGAAGACCGGGGACGTGGTCTGTCATTTAAGCTAAACCTGGAGTTCCTGGGCTGGAAAAGTCGGGGAACCCAGAGGAGCCACTGTCAGGAGACAAAAGAACCCCGCAGTCCCAGTTATTGGGATAAAAAGGCCCGATTGTCAACGACTTTTTTTCTTCTATAGTCACGCTATGCTACCATTGCAAAGCATTGCATAAATCGGAGACCCCAGTACACATCAACCAGATGACCGGAATCACCTTATTATCCGTCGACTTCACCGAGGTTGTTGATCAAGTGACTAGATTAGATGAAGAGTTTGCCGATGAGCGGGGAACACATGGCTGAGTGGTGGTGTAGTTATGACCAAGAGCAATTGAGTAACCCGTAAGATATAAAGGATGTAAACCCTCAAGAGAAGTGTAGTATTCCCAGGCACTGAGATTCCAAGATACCCCGAATCTGACAATGTTTTTGACTTCTGTGTCGGGCCTTTTGGCCCTCTCTGTATTGAACCATGGTGTCCTAGCTCAGAACCAGCCCGACGTTATCACCGATGATACTTACTTCTACGGTCAATCACCACCGGTATACCCTACACGTCAGTATTGAACTACCATGGTGCTGAATAGCCTGATTAACAAGCATTTAGCGGAGCAAGCAGAAACTGGTCCTTGGTCCATCGCTGTCTCCAAAGCTAAACAATTGGTGTCTCAGTTGACTCTTGAAGAGAAGGTCAATTTGACTGCTGGAGGACAAACAGCCACTGGTTGTTCTGGCTTCATTCCCGGAGTACCTCGTTTGGGATTTCCAGGCTTGTGCTTAGCAGATGCTGGCAACGGTGTTCGCAATACGGACTATGTTAGCGCATTCCCGGCAGGTATCCATGTCGGCGCAAGCTGGAACCCTGAGTTGACTTACAGCCGAAGTTACTACATGGGCTCTGAGGCCAAGGCCAAAGGCGTGAATGTCCTCCTCGGTCCAGTCTTTGGTCCTTTGGGACGAGTGGTCGAAGGTGGTCGCAACTGGGAAGGCTTCTCAAACGATCCTTATCTTGCTGGTAGACTGGGACATGAAGCCGTAGTTGGAATCCAGAACGCAGGAGTTGTTGCGTGTGGAAAGCACTGGCTTGCTCAAGAGCAAGAGACGCACAGACTTGCTGCTGCCGCCACCAAGGCAGAGGCTATATCCTCAAATGTCGATGACAAAACGCTGCATGAGTTGTACATGTGGTAAGATCTATTGTCTCTTCATTACGAATTCACGGCTAACCAATCTCGACAGGCCTTTCGCTGATGCAGTCCATGCAGGACTTGCTAGTGTGATGTGCAGTTACAACAGAGCCAACGGCTCCTATGCTTGTCAAAACTCGAAACTTCTCAACGGTCTCCTCAAAGGAGAGTTGGGCTTCCAAGGTTTCGTCGTTTCGGACTGGGGCGCGCAGCACTCCGGCATGGCCTCAGCTCTAGCAGGCCTTGATGTCGCAATGCCCAGCTCCATCGTGTGGGGTGCCAACCTCACTCTTGGTGTTAATAACAGAACCATTCCTGAATCACACGTCGACGGCATGGCTACCAGGTATGATTGACACCCGACCCAAATAACTACCTTTTCTCGTTACTTACGAGATTTTCGCAGAATTCTCGCGACTTGGTATCAGCTCAACCAGGATCAGCCAGACTTCCCCACTCCCGGCCACGGACTAGCCAAGGACCTCACGGCACCCCATCCCATTGTAGATGCTCGTAACGCGAGTTCCAAGTCTACGCTATGGGATGGTGCGGTAGAAGGCCATGTTCTTGTTAAAAACAGCAACAAAACACTACCACTGAAGTCCAATCTGAAGCTTGTCTCTCTATTTGGATACTCACACAAGGCCCCTGATAAGAACAACCCGGAGCCAGTGGTCAATGGTGCTATGTTTGCACCCTGGGCCATTGGTGCCCAATCTGCCAACATCACTGAGCTAAATGGGGGTTTTATGGGAAACCTGAACCTCACATATTCAGTCATTGCACCCAACGGCACTATCATCTCTGGAGGAGGTTCGGGCGCCGCTGCCGCGAGTCTGATCAGTTCACCGTTCGATGCGTTTGTTTCTCGGGCAAGAAAGGATGGCACCGCGCTGTACTGGGATTTCGAAAGCTGGGATCCTTCTGTTAACCCTACCTCTGAAGCTTGCGTGGTTGCTGGAAATGCATGGGCGAGCGAAGGTTGGGACAGACCTGCTGTTTACGATGATTATACCGACAGTCTGATTAACAACGTCGCCGACAAATGCGCAAATACTATCGTTGTCCTTCATAATGCCGGTGCTCGTCTGGTGGATGGCTTCATTAGCCATCCCAATGTCACTGCTGTTATCTACGCCCATCTGCCAGGCCAGGACAGTGGAGATGCCCTTGTTTCTTTGCTTTACGGAGATGAGAACCCATCAGGTCGTCTTCCATACACTGTCGCCCGCAACGAGACAGATTATGGTGTTACTCTCAAGCCAGACTTGACTCTTGCGCCCAACAAGTTCCAGCACTTCCCGCAATCTGACTTCTCGGAAGGCGTTTTCATCGACTACCGACACTTCGACGCCAAGAACATTACACCTCGTTACGAGTTTGGTTTCGGTTTGAGTTACACGACCTTCGAGTACACTGATCTCCAAGTCTCTGGTTCCGGAGCAGAAGCCTCTGAATACCCGACTGGAGCTCTTACTGAAGGTGGACGCGCAGATCTATGGGACGTTGTTGCTGTTGTCTCAGCCAAGGTCAGCAATACGGGTGACGTCGATGGTAAGGAGGTTGCGCAGTTGTATGTTGGTACTCCTGGGGATGACGCTCCCGTGAGACAACTCCGTGGCTTCGAGAAGCCAAGCATCAAGGCCGGAGAGACTGTAGAAGTCAAGTTCGAGCTCACGCGCCGTGACTTGAGTGTTTGGAATGTTGTTTCCCAAGAATGGCAGCTTCAGCGGGGTGATTACAACATCTTTGTTGGCAGTAGCAGCCGGGAGCTTCCTCTACAAAGCACGTTGACTATTTAATCACAATTCTGGAGATAATTGATCTCATAGCGAATTAGTTAT
Source organism: Fusarium goolgardi (assembly GCA_014899075.1). Taxonomy (NCBI): domain Eukaryota; kingdom Fungi; phylum Ascomycota; class Sordariomycetes; order Hypocreales; family Nectriaceae; genus Fusarium; species Fusarium goolgardi. The sequence continues at coordinate 28,845 of JAAVUI010000316.1, forward strand.
ATTCAACATATTTTTAGAAATCATTTGAAATAACACCCTTATCGGCCTTATGCGTTGATGAATACTCTGTGCAAGCTCTACAAAGTATCATCTTGGAAATAGCCGTTTTCACTAGTTCTACTTCATGGTTTGTTATTCAACGGCCGGTCTGGACGGAAATCCAGTGTCAAAATGACTCATTTTGTTTTTCAACTTGACTCTTTCAACTCTGCCTAATTTGAGTATAAGCCGCCGAACCACTTTCTTGCCGTTACTAACCCGGAAGAAGCCCTGGAACGATTTGTGGTTGACTTTGGCAACCGTATGTGATTGTTTGCATGAAGTGTTCTAAATTAAGATCCGTTGGCGTACCTGCAGGTAGTGATTGTCGAGTACTGATGTTAGTGCCTTAACGCAAACCCGAAATAATAGGCAGCAATATCATTCAAAGGGAGACATTCATTCCAATCGAGCTTCAGTGCATAAAGGAAAATCGGGCAATCACTCCCATACTCACTCGGTGTGGCGGAATTCAGTGGGATTGGAGAAGCTGTTGGTTATCAGCTGTTTTTCTAAGCTATTACTCAGGGCGTTGCGTATGTGTTGATTCATTCATCTTCTACAACTTTTTTTAATTGCACTGATGAGAGTACAAACCGTGCTAGTCGGCAAGGCTTTGTTTTTAATATTCTATTTCTATACAAACACAATCGATTTTTCGCTATCTGCCTCTCTGTTTTCTAAACCAAATGGCTTCAGCTCGCTATCAATCGCACATCACTGATATTATTATTGATGAAACTTTTCTAACTCCCAACCAATCTCCTCGCAATATCCTTTCCATCACTATGCCCGATCGAGGAATAAATTTTCGCATCCAACAAGCGATAGATGCTTTCAAATCGTGTCAGGATGACTGGAACAGTGCCCAGGCTCGCCTCTCTTCGCTCCAGGTAACTTACAACGAGAAGAAAACACTAGCTGAGAGTGTTTCCAATGGTCGACAGTCGAGGAGCACTCTAGGTAAAGCTAAAATTCTCGACGTCGAGATTCAGGGAACTAAGACACGTATTGAGGAAACTGAAAAGGAGATCATCGGGCATCGTGCTAGAATGGACGCTGCTAATGCCATCTTCGACGAACTGGAAGGTCTTGAAGTTGTAGACAGAATTTTGGGGGTATAGAGATAGGTATTGTACCAAATATGGGGGTTATTTCGTATATTAGCTCCATCCCTGGAACGAAAGTCTTCTACAATTGTCGCCATGAACATAATTGAGCATAAAGACGATGTCAACAAGTTACTGACGAATTGCAAATGGTCATTGCCGTCACATAATATTCTTCACTCCTTCAAAACATAATATTATTAAGTAAAGACACGAAAAGGTGAAAGGAATTATTCAATTGAGTAGAAAGACCAGACCAAAAACAACTCCCAAGCATATCCAATCCGAAGAATATCCCACGAAATACCCAAACCAATATTCAATCCTCTAGTTAATAACAATGCGGCGAGGCTCGGGGGTAGCCTTGGGAACAATTATAGTCAAGAGGCCATCCTTGATGCTGGCAGTGACTGCCTCGTGGTTGACGTAGGTGGGGAAAGTGAAGTAGCGTGAGAATTCCTTGGTGAAGCCAGAGCGTCTTGGCTCCTCAGGCTGCTCAGGCTGCTTCTCCGTGGCCTTTTGGCTGAGAGTTTCAGGCTCTGGCTGGCTGACGGTCTCTGACTTTTTTGATGTGTGGCTCAAAACCTCAAACTCGTCGTCATCAACATCGTCTTCAACAGTGGCTTGGTATGAGCTTCTGCTCTGGGTGTCTTCGTTGTCTGACTCAATGACTGGGGCGAGAGCAGTATGCTCAGTGGTTGTTTCAGCTGCCTTGGGGGCTTCTGTGAATCGCTCGACCTTGCCACTAACGACAAGCTTGCGAGGTTCAGGGAATTCGACAGTGACGTTGTTCTTGTTCAGACCAGGGAGCTCGCCGTAGAGAACAAAAGAGTCCTCCGTCTCATGGGCCTCAAAGCGGGGCTCCCATGGGCGGGTAGTGATCCGGTAGGCTGGGCAGTCTGCCTGAGCGCGGCTCTTCTGTTGAGGCTGGCATTGGCTTCTTCGCTGAGGCTGCTGAGGTTGTTGAACGGACTGATCAAGTTCCCTGAGGAGATGGTAGAGTGGATTCAGAGGAGCCTGTGTATGGTAGACAGTACGGGGAAGGAAGAAGGCCATTTTGTTGATGTGTTTTAGTTGTGGTTTGTAAAAGGTGATTGGGATGATGATTGGCTGAGTGGAGGCAGTTGTGGCTTTGTGTTGTATTGTGTTGTGCTTTGTATCAATTGAATGAGTAGTGAAGATGTCGAATTCTGATGAACAAAAACTCCCTAAAGACGTCGAGAATCGTTTACTTATAGAGATATTTCACAACTGGGCATTTAGGCAACGCGTTGATGCGCAAGCCGTTACTCACCATAACGAAGGGCCATGACATTGCTCGAAGTGTCGAGAAGGTTCGTGGAGCTTCTCTCTAGCTGAGTGAGACGCTATTTGTCAGGAAACCTTTGACTAGTCACTCAGCCACTGTGGCGTCTTTCTCTGCTCTGCTGGACTTTTGCTTTGCAATCCACTTTACAAATCAAGACAGATCGTGGAGAATGATCCAGACAAGGGCTTCAAACTGACCAATCAAGTTGAGCATACACTGGCCACGAACTTATTTCCAGTCTAATGCCATCCGCCGTTTAGCCGTTGATGATAAATGATCACAGCAAGCTTCTAGAACTACCCACTGCAGCGGTTGCTTACCCGTTACTAAAGTAATTTTAGGATGGCGTAGAGACAGCATATACTAATATTGGAAATTACAAGACAGAAAGTCGTTACCTTTATACTTGTCCTCAACGTGGTGCATAGTTTTTGGGTGGAAAAGGCAAGAGCGAGAAAGGCCAGACTCTTGTGTTTGCTCAAAGTCTCCCAATCCATTGTCACCAATAATACTCCTGCGATTGTCCAGAAACTGGTCCTGATGTAATGTTTAGTCCACCAAAACAAAAGATAATCATCGTATTTTCTCAAGACATGTAGTACTTTTTTTATGCGGAAAAGGCCAGCCTTACAAAGGATCTTTCAATATAACATTAGTTTTCCGACCCCTCAGCAAGCAGCTAATCTAAATTTAATCGAGAGATCGTCGACCAACAAGATATTCCACCAATAACCTACATTCTGCTTTCCCTGCATCAGTAGACCAGCTACCTTTTCCGCCTTGGCAGCGTGAAACTACAGGAACCACCAAAGGCTCAGATGCAGACCGATTATTCTGCAAAATCCATATGTACTTGTTGCTGTCGGTAGACTCGCAATGATCGGCCGAGTCCTTGGCCAAGCAATACTATATAATATCGACGAGCTCATTTCGGACGTCGAAGTGTATCTCCCATGCTATGACACCTTCAATTTGTTCAGTGCCAATACCAAAGCACTAATTGGCGCGTTTTAAACTGTTCGTAATGTGTTTTCTCCCAATTTTAGGTTTTCTTGGGGCGTTGACTATCGCCACCATTGATGCTATATCTCTGCTGCAGGATGTGCCTCGCGATATTTCGGGGTTCAGAAAGAAACATCCATATAAGCCTCCCAAACATGAGCATCGCAAGACAATTAAAATCCGCGCATCGAGAGATCATCAGGATGATGTTTCTGAGGACTTCGAGCGCGGTGTACGTCAGGCCGACCGGGGTAGCACTTTATATTTGCCACAGGGTCAGACGTTCGTTATTAGGAAGGTGCTTGATCTGACTGGGCTCAATGATATTCACGTTCACTTAGATGGTGAGATTCGGGTCAGTTATCCCTTTGTGATCGCAGCCTGTCTTGAAATCTAATTGTCCCAGTTCACGGATGACGTTGAGTATTGGCAGAAAAATGCTTGGTATCACCCTTTTCAAAAGTCCATTATGTTTTGGAAATGGGGAGGACAAGACATCAAGATATATGGCAGCGGCGTCATCGAAGGCCAAGGGTCAGTCGATATCAGATAGACCAATACAGGTTTTCCATGACTAACAGTAGTACCTAGACAACGCTGGTGGGACGAGTTTGAGGCTGGCACAGGCTCGTGAGTTGACCGATTTCTCCGACGGATGACATTGTACTCACTTTCTAACTAGCATCCTAAATCCTGACAACAAGTACTACCGTCCAATTCTGTTCTACGCAGAGAATACCACCAACCTTGATGTTTCAGGCATTTATCTCAAAGACTCACCATGTTGGAACATCTTTATTGTGAGCTCCAAAAACATTACATACACCGATGTCGTAGCGACTGCTCTGTCGAACAATGGCAGCACCATCCCCAAAAACACTGACTTTATGAACGCAATGAACACGTCCACCGTACGAATTGAGAGGACGTGGGTCAACATCGACGATGACTGTTTCTCTCCAAAGCCCAACAGCTCTGATCTGTACGTCAACACGATGTATTGTAACGGTACACACGGCCAGGTGAGTACCACACGCAAGAGACCCGATCTGATCAAGCTAACTTCGAGAGTCTATGGGATCCCTGGGACAATACAAGGGGGAAGTTTCCAATGTTCACGATGTGCATATCGAGAACGTTTGGATGATGAATGGAGACGTATGTTGTTTTCCCAGTTCACTCGCTATATGTTCTAACACCCTCAGTATTCCGGTGCTCGTATCAAGGTCTGGGCTGGAAATGAAACTGGCACGGGGTCTGTTAACAACGTAACGTTCAAGTGAGTACAGATCAGATTTGGCCAAGTCACGGTATTGACATTCAGCCAGAAACTTCTGGGTCGCGCGTATGGATTACGGCATTTTCCTCGATTCTTGCTATTTCAACATATCAGGCGAATAGTGCAACGCTCATCCATCGGGCATGCAAATCACCAACATACACTTCGAGAACTTTTCAGGTTACACGTCTGGCGTTTATGGTAACGCTGTAGCTCGCCTTTCCTGTTCGGCTGCCGAGGATGCCGTTTGCGCCAACATTACTCTTAAGAACTTTGACGTCAAACCGCCATGCGGTGGAGAGCCCGTGGTCATATGTGATGGAATGCATGGCGACGTCGGTGTAGACTGTGTTCCATATGAAAGCGATGAGGCTCAAGTTGCACTAGAGGCAAAATGCAAAACACCATTGGTGCCCATCGACACGGATCCTTGGGGTAGTGGACTGATTGAAAAGAAAAACGGTGCTTTTCATCCTCAGTAGATATTCTGGTATTACGACGACCCGGGTACCCAATCCTCACAAGTGTACGGCTATTGGATTTATCGAGCCGAGGAAATATCATCTTATATGGCTTACTGAAAAGGAAAGATGACCATCAACCTCGATTCCCACATTTCTTGATCAACATTTTCACATCAAATAGCTCACCAAGGGCCACTCGGACTGTACGGAAGCGCTACACACGAAAAACCCCAAGTGATCAGTTCCTTCTGGGAAATGGGCAACTTATAGAAAAGAAATGATACTCACTTGTAAAGAACGGTATATGCATGACAGAATCAATCGTGATTAATGCCAAGGCCATCTCGCTGACTCGTACGGTAAGCAAAGGTTTGAAGATGACTCATCTTGTGCTCACTAGTAGAGTCAACAAACTTCCTCAGGAAACGAAATTTTATTCTTTCAAAATCAGAAATGGACTATCTTCAAAATACAACAAACTCAAACATCTGTTTGTCTGGAGGTGCTGACGGCGCCGACATGGAATGGGGCACTTGTGCTGCATCTGTGGGACATCAAGTCATACATTGGAGCTTTCCTGGGCACTCAAGCCAGGCTCCAAACGACCATCTTATCCGACTCAGCGATGAAGAGCTCGAGATAAGCGATACAGCCATTGAAAATGCGGCTAGAGCCCTCGGGAAAAGCCCACCGCGTCGACCGACAGTCGCGCGCTTGTTGCGCCGAAATTACTACCAAGTGGCTTGGAGCGAAGCATGCTACGCCATCACTTTTGTTTCAGAGGCCGGGGACGACGCTAAATCTCCTGGAGGAACAGTATGGGCAACGACAATGTTTTCTCAGTTGCATCCAGAAAGTCGCAGCCTTTATGTCTTTAACCAAACCAGAGGTGTTTGGCTGCAGTGGCAAGGAGAATCTTGGGTTGTCATTGAAACACCGCCTCATCCAACAGGTGTCTGGGCTGGCATTGGCGCTCGTGCTCTCCAGCAGAACGGCAAGGATGCTATTCGGAAGCTGATGGGGTGCGCAATAAATTAGATATCACAGATGGTTTATAGCCGTAATGTTACGACCATTGGGGCCAAGACATGTCTGCGTACTGGTTTTGGTTGCCCTACAGGCGTCGATGGCAAGAGCAATATGACAGAGTGTGGCTACTAATGCATCACCATTAAAAGTACATCTTAGAAGTTACCATTATAATATTAGTGAGTGACCCGGTCAGAAATACCTACTCTAAAGCCCGCAATATTGTCCTCTCCGTCCTGAAGATAAGTCACGCCCCTGTAATATTGAAATACACTACCCCAATCGAATATTTTGGCGCCTGGCTTGCCCTGAATCCCAAAAGTGTGCCATGAATTCCTCCCAGGTCGGCATCCCTAGCTCCTTGCACTTCTCATCGCTTAAACTGTCCTCATTTTTCTCTGTCTCTATCCATCTCCTTTGCGAGTTGGTGAACGGCCTGAAGAACACCGTGTCCGGGACTAATTTAATAATCCCAAAACGCTCCATCGTGCCATCAACATCGCCGACGGGTTCCACAAGCATGATAGCTAGCTCATCACGAGCCTGGCTTGATAGAATAACAATTCCTGTGCTCAACCCATTAAGCGAATCCAAAAGCTTTCTAGAGGGCCATCGATTCATGTCGATCTCAACATAGATTTGGCCACGTCCCGGGATGTCCATAATGTTGTAACGAAGTTCTGAGAAAGGGTGTTCATTGTCTCCAGCATCTTCCATTTCTTTGCTGCCGAAGTTAATAGTGTAGGACTCGACAGGATTATTCACTGGATGAGCCTCCCGAAGTCCAGCCCACGGCATATGTATCTGAATGGTACAAGCATCAAGATGAATGTATCTAGAAATGGCAGATATCGGGGTGGCATGGAGCCGCTGTATATTTCCAACCGAATCCCACGCTAACAGCGTACCATCCATCAATTCCGACGTCATACAAGGGACCATTTGTGTGGAACTTGTCTCTGTTGTCAGTAGGTTCTTTAGGTTCATAGCGAAGAAAGATATCTCGCCGGTCCAGCCTACCCAGGACCAAGAAGGAAGACCATGGTAGCGAGCTGACCCTTGACGGAAAAGCATGCCCTTCATAAGTCCGGTGACCAGATCATCAACAAACCTGTTTCGACTGATGCCAATCTCAAAACAGGAGTACCGAGATAATGTCGCATCAGCTGCCCAGGAGCTTCAAAGGCGTGGAAGATTCCTAGCGCGGCAGCAAGTTTGTCTTTGGCAAAAGTCAGATGTCGCTTGCTATATGTTTTGAGACATTCAAGCAATGCTTGCTCTCTTTGGGGAGATGTTGCAGGTGACAGCCATGGCGCCTTGTCCTCCTCTCTTAGGTTCCATCGTGGCTGGGGGGCGGTGAATCCTGCCTCTCCCGACGCCATACGGCCGCACTCGTAGTAGACTCCCTTATCTGTGAAGAAAAGGCGCCGGCAAGAGAACAATCCTTCCTGGTACGTCCATGCCCTCCCCGCCCAGGGTGACCAGCGTATCCTGCGTTGCATGCCATCAAACTTTACAGCCGCCGCTGCGATATTGCATTCCCCAACGCGCACAGGTGAGGCGATCTTCTCTAATTTCTGTGTTAACCCTGGCAAAAATGGAGAATAGGAGTCTGAGATGATTGTAACTGCTGCAAGGCGGTAGATCTGATCCATGTGGCCGAACTGAATTTCCATAGCTGAAGGGTCATTCTGAGGAATGCAATACCGGTCAACCCAACAGTATCGGAACCCCATGTCTTTAGTAACTTTGAGAGCATCCGAGATCACCAAAGGGAGTGCACTTGCGTCCTTCGAATTTCCATTTTCATCAAATGGCTGACATGATGGGTCGTAAGCCTGTTCGCCCCATCTATAACTTAGGGCCGTGTATACTGGATCTGGACCAACGTCGATGATACAGAGTGATTCGACATCTATAACTTTGAACGATGGTAATTCAGGCCCCCTTATTTGATTGCTATCGCCACATATGGCCGAATCAACGTGGTTTTTGTAACAGTAGTCAACAAAGGATCGTAAGATATTGGTATTGACATAACCACAGCTACCGCCTTCGGTCGGCGGAGCAGGCTGCGATTTACTTGCTTCAGTATGATTATCCAGCATAGAATTTTGATCAAAAAGAAACATGTCTGTTACAAAAGCCATGAAAGGTTCGAAAGGCTCTCGAAAGCTTGCAATATGAGCGGCGGAAGGGTATCCGGATCAGCCGTCCTTTTTTCGCCTGTAAAGGCATTGTCGTTCTTGTGCAACTTCTCTGTAGACCGCGCTATTAATGAGTATGAGCATTCATCAGCTTTGGCGCCAGTATCTGCGCTCCTGATCGATTGGTATCCCCAACGACTGTAGCATATAAGTGACATAGAGGGCATGAAGACGACGATTTAGACACTTTTCGGGGGCTCCCAAGAAGATCTGCAACCTTGCGACCAGGACTGTCAAAATCCGATACTATACTTGATGGATCCATGCTGAAGATCTCGGTAAAGTTGATAGTCCTGCAATTAGTGCAGAATTCTGTCGCAGCTACTTTCTCGATTGGATTAATATGTGTGCTCATTTTGATAGTGGTAATAGATATAACAGTGAGGGGTAAGGGTCAGCAAAAAGGAAGTGGTGGGTTCAGGTAAAGAAAACTTGATGTGGGCTGACTACGTTGTTTACCTGCTCGAGAGGCAGTTTCGAATACTTGCCCTAGGCTGACACACATGGGATAATAAGTTGTTGGTATCCGTAAGTGCATAATATCATTTCGGTCTGAAAACCGTGTTCAAGAGTTCTTCACTCTCATTAGTCCAAAGCAACGGGTCCGCATGTTAACCCTTTGCAAACCCAGGAAGTCAGTAATTAGTGGGTCAGAGTAGCGTTGATTTCCCACTGGTCATGCTATTCAAGCTGACATGCGGGCAACAGCATGTTCGTCAGTTTCCGTGGATGAAAACAACTACAACTCTAGAACTCCTACCTGAAGTCACACCTGAACAACTAAACATGGTAAGAGGATGAGCAGACTTGCGAGTTCTACGTGTTATACAACTTGTAACGAAGCTTACATATCACTCCGTAGTTCCCCCCTCAGACATGAAGCTTAAGCTGCACATCTACTCATCTATGCAATAGCTATGCCAAGCCGCTTGGGACTCTATAATACATCTATGATAATGGCTACCATGTCGGTTGAGTACCAAGCTTCAATGGATGTATTAATTATTGCAGAATTCAAGGTCACTGCTGCTGAAGCGCATCGTAGTAATTACACTTGGTAGTGCAAGTGCTTGTTTTAATTAGATTTAGACTAAGAACAACTAGAGATAAACAAAAAATGTTGAAGGAGAGTGTAAGAAGTGAATCTAAATAGTGAATGATTGTTTTACCAAGTCCAACTGATACATTTGTTAGGTGATAATTGCATCTCTTGCTGAGATTGAAGAGAGTGTCAAAGTGACTGAGATACGGTATTAAGTGAATGTGTAAATAATGTACTTGCAAGCAAGTGTGTTGGTTCTTCTGTCCCAGACTGAGAGCCCGTCACAGTGATCCTTGACATCAAGTAAAGGAAAGACAGGTCCTTGGTGGATCCAAATTTGATGCGTCCTGTGGTTGAATGAAATAGCTAAAGCTATTTGGGAGGTGGGTAAGGCTTAGCCGCAGGATTATGTTCCGGAGGATAATGAGGCTGCGGCTTTGGCACAGGCTTGTGCTCAGGAGGAGGGTAGTGAGGCTTTGGCTTTGGCACAGGCTTGTACTCAGGAGGAGGGTAGTGAGGCTTTGGCTTCGGCTCAGGCTTTTGTTCCGGCTTAGGATAGTAGGGCTTGGGATGGTGAGGCTTCGGCTTAGGCTTGTGTTCCGGCTCGGGATGATAGGGCTTTGGATGGTAAGGCTTTGGCTCAGGCTTAGGATAGTAGGGCTTGGGCTTGGGATGGTAAGGCTTAGGCTCAGGTTTGTAGTAGTGCGGCTTTGGCTTTGGCTCGGGGTGGTACGGCTTGGGTTCATGGTAAGTTACCACAGGCTTGGGATGCACGGGTTTCTCCGGAGGGCATCGGGGATCATATGGGATCCGCACCCAGTCGCCGCCATTCTTTCTTTCATAATAGCGGTATTCGACATGTTCCCCTCGTTCGACCACTGGGGCACTTATAGCACCAGTAGTCAGAGCCAAGAGTGTGAAGGTGGATAGCTTCATCTTTGTAGATATGCTATCAAGCCGTTTGCGAGGCAAGGTCTTGAAAGAATGTAGGTGGTGTCTTTGGAAAGAGTGAAGAAAGAAGGTGAATGATTGGGAAAGTGAGAGATGGATAGTGAGTGAGAGAAAGGTAATGAAGAGACGAATACTGCTGCCTTTTATGTTCTTTTCGAATCTCACTCAATCATCTTGTAAGTAACCATGAGGTCGACATGTTATCTGAGTGTATCATGATCGTACAAGACACGTTCAGTAAGGTGGTTGCTTGCGCTAAACTGAACTCTGCCTATATCCACCTTTCACAGGAACTCAAACGCCATACGTCTTACCCACCTCGTAATGCATAACTGATGGTGTAGTAGCTGCAAGCCGAAAGATGTATGACAAGCATAATATGCGCTTCTGTTTATGCTACAGTTGGTAACCTCAACAAATTTTACTGTGCAACCAACACTGTTGGTGAGAAACGACCTCGCGACCTCCACCCATGCCCTTCAACACACACCAAGTTCATTATCCAGCAATACCAAGTTACTCCATTGATCCGCGACGATAGCGCTATTCTATGAAAGTTTATTTGAATATTGTTTTTATCGAAAGTCTTACGGAATAGAAGTACTTCCAGCTCTCCAATGCTAGTGGTGTTGTGAATGCATAAGCCAGGTATACTGCATGCAGACAGGTCGGGAATCTACCTACAAATGTAACAGCTAATGCATCAGTCTGATGGAATTTCTCAAAGTCTCGTGTTGCCTGTATCGTTGCCAGTAGATGTTCTCCACTAGTCCTAAAAGACGGAACAGAAACTCTGCAATTGATGCTTGCTTTTAACCTTATTGGTATGTGCCATTGTAGTCTTTAACCGATCTGTCAGTTCACATTCTTTAAGCTTTTTTCTCAAACTTTGTTGGGTATGGTTAATTGTATGCATGACATGAGATGATGGTAGATAGTACTGGTCTGGCCCGGTCTGGATTAGTTGAGCCGTTAGCTGTGGCTTTAAGCTCAAGAATGCGGGTACGAAGCCATAACGGGACTCAACGTCGAAAGATCATAACGTTCAAGATCCAAAGTTAATTCTATGTTGGTATCAGCACTAATTCAAGAAGGTGTTCTTACCCTCCAATTTACTGGATCGGTAGCTCAAGCGTTGGCAGTGAAGGGCCACAGCTAACTCGAAAGTCGGTACTTTCCTACCGCTGCCACATCTCAGTGGTGCCCCTCAAATGGACAACTTTGTTTCGGAGCCCCAGAGGTCCGAACAAGTTTTTCATATAACCAACGAGACTAGTATGTTTGGTTGAGCCATTAGCATTGTGAGTTTAAAGAATCTGGACCTCAGCTCTGCAAGCCTTCAGAGCTAAGAAGAAGAGACTCTCAGACTATTGATGTGATTTACTGAGCTGCATGCTTTATCAACTCTAGATGTGCATTCCCGTGTCTTCTTACTCCTCACAACTTCAGATTACTCGTCGATGGCCGTTCTTGCATCGATCTGGATTTATTTCTGGGCTTTAATATGATCAGATAGTGATTCTTTCATGCATAACACGAGCCCATGGTACTCCACAACGACTAAATAGTCTGCTATTGTTAACCTTATCCTTATGCTTAGGGTTCAAACTCAGCACACCAAGTCTAACTATGCCATGCGTGCATTGTCACTGCTTCCTCGGCTACCCAAATACGATTCTTGCTTCTTTCTCGACGTGTAACCTTGGCCGCTGTTGATTGTTCATTAATGTGTACAGTATTACCAGAGGCTGTAGTTGAACCAGGAGTTCACATGTTTGGCTTGGTGGTCTGGCATTTCCAATTGGGCGATGAGTTTTTGTTCCACCGGTTACTGGGCAGGTGATATCAGCTATAGGGTTAGGTTTACCGTACCCGCGCAAAGACAGCTGGTGTGCTGGTATGTGGCTCTTAGGTTATGACTTGGATAGTGAACTCTGGATTCGGTGTCCCTGTCCCTGATGCTCGATTACCTTCACGTGCATTGAATATTGATTTGAAAATACTAGACACATCCCAAATTTAAATACCAATCTGTGGCTTTATGCTAATCTGCATTCGAAAGTCTGGAGATGAATGTGACTGAAGCAATCTATCTTGTTTCGGCAACTGCAACAGAGAGCACGACACTATTAAGGACAGTCTTCTACTCTCATCTTGGGAACTTGATAAGTTTAGACAAGGGGATAAACATCAGACTGGACTTGTCCGGGCCCTGATGTATATAATATAACGCAGTGATAGTTAATGTCTTGCTGCTATAATCAAGGTTTGCTCACTGTGTGAAAGTGTCAGAATTCGGGATAGATATAATGCGCAAGATGATGAAAATCAGCACATACGACCATACCTACCAGAAAATACGGGATCCCGTCCGCTCTCCCATAGTCAAGCTGGTAAGGGGCGGATTAGTAGTTGGGTCGGTGACGACCAGCGAATCCCCGCTGTTGTATGTTTTTTGCCTATTTGACAGCATGACCTTTGTGGATCCTATTGGTTTTATGTATTGAGGGAAGAGTCTGTCCTTGCGTTCAGCATTATTTCTTCTCTGAGATTGAACTTCTCATCATGTTAATTTTGCTTAACTGTCAAACATTCAAACCACTGGCCTGTAACTATTTTCATTAATACCAAGTGTAACATCGCCGATTCAAAGACTGAGCACAAACAAATATTGAGTGTTGGCAACAAAGCACATCAGTTGAAGTTTGAGACTTAATGAAGAATCCGCCAGATAATTCAGGGTTTGAACTTATTCAGGTCGATCATGATACTCGTCAAGCGACAGAAGAGTATCCAAAGCGCCGTCGAGTTTCAACAATACTGTCGACTGACAATAGCTGTTCTTCCCAAGTTATAACTCACGTCTTACTTCCTTTTTCCACGTATCTTTGACGCACACGATCTTCATTAGAGGTAAATTGGATTTACTAGATGAAGTGTTAATTTCTACTGTCCTCGACCTATTGCTCGGGTCTTATCCGACATGCATGTTACTTCATCCATTCGGGTTACAACCGCGGGTCCACTAGGTCGGAATATATCCGAGATCAGTATCTTTCAGTTTCTCAGACAATTTAGTCCCGCATCTTTTACTATGAAGACGCAACTCATAGTATGATGTAGTATCAAGCGCTGATAATTGACGTACGACAAACTCTCTATACCGCAACTTCATCCACACCATGGCGCCTCTCTGGCCTTTCAGTGCGATTGTTGCCATTCTTTGCATGCAGTCCCTTGCCGCAGACGCTGGCAACATCATCAATCATGGTTTCAGTGTATCTATTGACAACAAGTCTTACTACATCGATCCTGAGCCGGGGTTTCATCTTGAGGCTTGTAATGATTGCAAAGAGGGCGAGTACTCGGCATCAATTGCTGCCTTCGTTCGAGTCACAATCTTTCACGCCCGAAGTACTACATTCTCCGATTCTGATCTGGAAGATGCAATCAATGCCTACTTATCTCATGACGATGTGTTTAGCACTGCGTTCCTACAAGGTCAGTGGTATTTGGTCCTTATGATACCACGTTTGCTGAATATAAAATACAGGCATTTATATTCAGCCTGTAGAAGGGATGCCACTAAACATAACTGCCTCGTCCAGTCGAGCCTCCGACCGTTATGGCAATCATTTTATCAAGCCTCTTGGGCTGGGTGAAGAGGTTCCATCTGGACCATACATGTTCTCGGCAGGATCTTTGGGATTGCACGTCCCGTATTTGCTTTATGCAGACTTCCAAGGCGCGTTTCACCAGGGCATTGTTTCTACCACGAATGGGTCTTTCAAACCACTCCCAGTGTCGAATGCCGGCGTTTCCTCACAAACCATTACCGTCCCATCCCGGCTATACTACAAGCCCACAGTTGAGAAGCCTCTCGATGGTATACGGGTTGGAGTCAAGGATATATATCATGTCAAAGGTCTCAAGACTGGAGCAGGAAGCCGGGCATATTATGAGTTGTATCCGGCTGCCAACGAAACAGCACCTATTGTACAGCGTCTTATCGATGCAGGCGCTGTCATGGTTGGCAAACTGAAGACTACGCAGTTCGCTGCGCCCGAAAACGTTCGAGATGCCATTGGCTACCAGGCGATAATATGCTGTTGAGTCTGATTAATGATTTGGCAGATGAAGGGATTATTCCGATACCCAAGCCTGGTAATATGCAGCTTGGATGGGGGTAAAGATTTATTTTTAGACTGTTTGGTATTTCTAAAGAGGAGATTGGCTGTTATCGCTCTCTCAGTGGCACAGCCCATCTTATCCATGGAACGAACGGCAGTATCGCGGAGGATTGCGTAATGGCATACGAATCACGTGATTCTATGATAGGCAGTCGTTCTGTTGGGTATGACATGACATTCGTCCTTCCATCCATCCATTCATTCATTCATTTCCTTCTCTTCCATCTCGCTCATTATTAAGAAACAAGGTCTTTTATTACTTTCTGTGTTTCTCAAACTGGTCGTCGCAATGGCAAATTAGCGCGCTCTCACGGCAGACAGACTTTAGCGCCTGGCGGGGCTGGTAATTTGATTCAGCGACTGTCAAATTTGCGACAGACAAAAACCTCAAATTTCCCGTCGATTCAATTGAACTGAACATTGGATGGAGACCTCAAACGACATCTAATTATTCCAGAAGATCAATATAATCGAAATACAACAATGCGCAGCGATATCTTCTTCTTACAGCGACAATATACCAGAAAGCCCTCTGACCAGAGAGTGCAAAGACCTCACTGAAACCTCACAGCTTCAGCTTCCGCCATGATTCAGACCCCGTCTTGGCGCGACAATGTCGTAAAAGGCGTTGGACTATTCAGTGTCATCTCCACGCGTCAACGTCTCATAAAAACCATTGGGATTTGCATCACCTTCATATGCCTCCTCACTTTATGGGAATTTTGGTCCCATCTCTCATTCGCGTATCAAAGAGTCACGTCATCAAGCTTGGCGCAAGCGAGTGCGCCGAGTGAAACGTTCCAAGATCCCCAGTTTACTGGACCGACTAACCAAACAACCGAATTCTGGACCGACTTACTCCAACAATTCTACGAGGCCGAGCCTGAAGGCAAGAAAATTAGACCTCCCAAGTCTCTCTCGCGCGACAAATTTGACCCTCATGGAAGCACTCCTCAGACCGACACAGACTGGTTAGAGGTATCAGACCAAGAAATCGATTCTCTCAAGGAAAACCACGAAACCTTTGTCCAGGGTCTCCGACATGTTGCCCCGAAACTTCCATTCCAACGTAGCACCAAGGGCATCGTCATCACCTCCAAAGGTTCCGGGTTCGGGATAGCAGCTACCGCTGTACTCATGCTACGGCATGTCGGATCAATCCTACCAGTCCAGCTTTTTCTTGACTCAGCAACTGAGGAAGAGCTGCAGAGATGCAATGACACATTGGCAGATTTACAAGTGCAATGCCTGAACATTGACGACTTCCTGCGCCTACCAAACACAACATCACTTCGCAAACCGAGGATCCAATCTTACCAGTACAAAGTCTTGTCCATCATCTTCTCCAGCTTCCAAGATATCCTATTCCTCGATGCCGATGCCTTCCCTCTCAGAAATCCTGATCACCTCTTCGACGTGGAGCCGTACAAGGGCAGCGGGCTAGTGACATGGCCAGACTTTTGGCTGCCCACCATATCTCCCCTGTTCTACAAGATCGCTGGGGTTAAAATGCCAAACGTGACCATCGACTCTCGAAGCTCCGAGTCAGGAATCATGCTTTACAACAAAGCAAGACACGCTGACAGTCTCTTGCTGGCCGCTTACTACAACTTTTACGGCCCAAGTTTTTATTACCAACTTCACTCACAGGGCGCTTGGGGTTCAGGTGACAAGGAGACATTCATGCAGAGTGCCTACGTTTTGGGCAACCCTTTCTGGCAAGTGAAACAGCCACCTGAGCTGGTGACATCTGAAAAGATCAATTGGGGCAGCGGAATCTGGCAGGCGGATCCCCAGTACGACTGGAAGCTTGAAACAGATCGGACCAAGAACATAACAACCACTTCCATGAGGAAACGAAAGCAAAGATTGAACGAGGAAGATGTCAAACTCACGAGTACCATGTTTGCTCATCTTAACAGAGTCAAGTTCGACATGACGCATCCAATACAAATATTGGAGGACTTGGCGCCTGAACATCCCGATGGGCGCATAACGCGATTATGGGGAGACGATGTCGGCAAGGTTTCCGACGTAGCTGGATACGACCTAGAAAAGGTCATATGGGAAGAGGCCATGAAGGCGAATTGCGACCGCGGATTAATGGAGGAATGCAAAAAGATACAGAAATATTACGAGGCGACGTTTAGATAGGATGAGTCAACGTTCACGCAGCGATAGATGAGTGTATTTATATTGTCACAGCCATAATGTTGTATATATACTAAGACAGGTAGATATTTGAAAATTACACATCGACTACTCAGTTCTTTGGTGCGTACTTGATGCCGCTGTCTGGGCAAGAACTCTTGCCACCGTCAGGCTCAGAAGCCACAAACTCACCCTCCTGGAGCGAACCCTGCACGTTGAAATGATACCAAACCTCGTTCAGAGAGCTGCCCTTGCACCCGATGGTAACACGCGCACCGTGCTGTGATGCAAGTGCATCCTCGATATCGCTCGCGGTGTACGTCTTCTCGGTGGATGGTTCAATACCCGCCTCAGCGAGCCACTTGTACGTAGGCAGAGTCTTGAAAAGCGAAATGGTCCTCTTGATGTAGTCGGCTGCTTCCTCGCCGGTCTTGTAGTCGCTGTAGCAGCTGGGCTCGAGGGTGCTGATGCAGGTGCCGTGCTTGTCCCACTCGTGCTCCCAGAAGGACTCATCGTTGCCGTCCTCGCTGACCCAGTACTTGTCCATGTACGAGAGCGTTGAGTTACCGAGGAACTTGGACACGATGGATTTGATGTCTGAGTACTCGCGGCTCTTGTCGCAGAACTGAGGGTATGTGCCGTCACAGTAGTCGGGCCAGAGACCGTGAATGGTCCATGAATCTGGTCTGGTTAGTTTGGACGACATATTGATCTGCTGATGATGGGTACCCACCTGAAGGTCCTCCAGCGGGGTCAGAGTCCCAGAATTGAGTTTGGAGGAGCTGGCCAGCGGGGACGAAGCAGCAGGTGTCTTCAACAGCAGTCGTGTTGTGGCAAGAAAGCGGCAGGTCATTCGGGCATGACGAGAAGGCATCAGCTTGCGCCTTGGCAAGGAAGAGCGCAAGCGGTACGAGAGCTTTAGTGAAAGCCATTTTGGGTTGAGTGTAACGTTTGTTCAGAAGACAAAGAATGATATCTAGAAACTACTATGCGATCCTTTATATGCCCTTCTTGTGATGCACGTGTTCGGCAGACGGAATGCGTACAGGCCCCAAGGGTAATNNGAAGTTGACATTTATTACCCTTGTGACCTGTATCCCTCTTAGTGTCGGACACAACTGACAGATGAAGCAGTTGCAAGGAAGTAGACTTTGCGATAAGGTGTCGTTCTGCAATCTGTATCGTCCAAGAACCCCACGTGCATTGTGTCCCTAAAAACCCATCAGGATCTTTTGTCTATTGCTAGGTTTCTCAGCCAATAACATGACGCAATTAGCCATAGCAGGTGTAGATCAGCAACATGGGGTGAACTCTCGAGCCACCGAGAGGTTGCTAAAAGTTGAGAGGTCAGCCAATACTATTTGAGATGGTTGGTAGCATGAAAGATTCACTTTTATATAATTTTAAAGCTCTCTACCAATTACATTGAGAAGAGACGCTGGTAAAGTAACTATATAGGCAGGTAAATGTAACGACGAAGGCGAAGGCGTTTGGGTGATGATTGCAGATCGATGCCGATTTACCCGTCAAGCCCGTTTCATAATGCTAAATTAGTCCATGATGCGTCATTTCTTATGGACATTCCTATCAAGGTTACCGAGGTTCCGATACCGCTGATTAACCTGTTGGACGTCGCTTCACTGCCAATGAGAAGAGATAATTATGACACTGTCATGTATGCACATGTTTTCAGCGTGGAACTGTTAACGATATAACGTCTAGAGAATCTCGCCCATGGTGTCCTATGCGATAAGCTCGATAAGCCCAACAGAGCTTATCGCGGAATTATAACAATTTTTTTTTTCCAATTTAACCACACATGGTAAATCTTTCTCAAGAAGCATTATTAGATTGTTGCCACGTAAGGCAGCAGCGCCAGTCATGGAAATGTCTTCACTTCAGGGTAAGTTGACGACGGCCGGATCAACTAAAATCAAGATGCATACTGCGTGAACTGTAACTAGTCCTCGATTTTAACTGCCCCTCTTGAACTCGGACGATTCACAACGAGTTTTCCAAGAAACATATAATCTATCAGTTCGTTACATTGCTTTTTCTTTTTTTTACCCATGATGGACCATAAAGCCCCTCTATCGATGGTATGGTATTTTCCATTACATCCACAGGGCGAGGCACAGCAACTTTTCTTACTGCTGGGGTTACTCGTTGTAAAATTACACAGTAGTATTATGCCGGTTGATGCATTATATTGTTTCTTCTTTTGTTTTGTTTTAGAAAGATGATATATCAAAATACCTAGGAAGAAAAGAAACTGTCAGATGCAGAGACAATACGTTCTCGGCTTTGTTTCCCAGCCACCTAAAAGATGGATGTCCATCCTATCCCCTGCCCCCCTTTTCGTCGGCAAAGTACGGCTCGACAAGGTAAAGCGTAGGATGTAGATAGATGATAAGATAAGCCCACCCCTCACTTCCGGGTCAACAAGCGACCAAAAATCCGAGTGACCCACCATATGCACGCAAAAATCTCCGAGTTTGTCTTGGGCCAACAAAATGATAATCAATCATCCCTTTTGAGGAGTTTCTTTTATGAGGTTTCAGCTCACCTGCCATATGCTAATATACGTCGTGCAGTGTGAGTTGGGAACATGGTTGATTAGTTGATGAGCTAGCACGATCACGGTGATGATTTCGCTAGGTCAAGGTGCTCAGACCTTGGATTGTATAGACGAGGTTCGATCAGACGATTTACTGACTCGCCTTTATCGCTTACCAGAGACAAGACCAACTGTTACAGTATGGTCTGTACTTGAAGCTCCATTTGAGTTTTCCGTGATTGGAAAAACATGATGGATGTTGTCGTTGTGTAGTGGCTGGTATGGTGATGGCTTCTGCATGTTGAGATTACAACCACAAACATCTAAACCAATTTGGAAGTATATGCCTTGGTATCACCTATTTTTGTACTTCAATGCTTGCAAAGTGATTCTATGTTTGCCATTATTTGTTTTTCATTTTTTGCGTCTCGTCACAATTCAACGTCTTATGCCCATGGTGGCAATTCTCATGCAAACGATATACAACAAACTGCTTCCTGTAGGGTAAACCTTGGTGAATGTTTACCTCAACAAGGTCAGTCCAAGCACTGAGAGAGTGGATCAACGTCTTCAACAAGGAATAGGAGTCTTTTCGCTTGTCAACCCAAAATCCGTAGTCTGTTTTACCATTCAGGTGAGGTTACCAGATTCGATCCCTACCCTGGCTGCGGGCCATGAAGTGCTCCAAGCTTGGTTAGCCATCTTTTTTGTTTCAAACCTTTTCGGGGGTTGTCACCGCTCTAGCAATCAAAACGAGACGGATCGACCGGGGGAATCCCACTTTTTGTCAATAATACATTGGACGTCGAGGATCTCGAGAAGGGACGGGCTCAGACGGTGGCTTACACACATCAATGCTTTTAAAATTACGGATGGAGGGCACCTGCACCAACTTTGCTTTCCATCACACTAATTACCTATTCCATTCTAGATCACCACTTGTAAAGTTTCCATGAAAAGAAAGAATTAACCTGAAACAAATCTCTCTGCAACAAATACTGAGACTAAACTATGCTGAGAACATGTTGGATTTGCATGCAATGACCAGGCCAGCCAGCTAGCCAGCCAGCCCTGTCGCTAAAGTTTCGCCGCATTTTTTGCCCTTTGCCTTGCCTCAGCTGAAGATACTGGCCGAAGATGGAACGTGAATCGTCACAAGAACGGAAAATTTCCCCGATGCTTCTAGAAGCAAGCTAATTGAATGGTCTACGAGACTACACGACACACGTCAGTAGTCTTTTTGATGAGCAATCTTAAATTCCTGTCGGATATAATCTCAATTGTGCAGTAGTAACCAGTAACTAAACCACCTGGCTACGGAATTAGTAGTCTAGTCTCTAATCCTCTTAGCCTCTGCAGCAAGCTCCTGATCGTCAACTGACTCGAAACCACCCCTGCCATGCTAAATTTGGAAAAGGAAACAAAGCAACGTCCAAGCCCTCCACCGTCACCACCAACATGCGGTAGATGCTCATGAAACGTCTGAGCGATGATCGGATTGACACTAGATCTAGGCACAGGCACGGAACTAGACCCTCTCTCCTGAGCCGAACAGGCCGAATGTGCTCAGAGCTGAGAAGAGAGCTGTCGATCAGAGGAAAGGCGACAGAGCAGGGGGGGCAAAATCTTGGGCACTTTGACAAGATGACAAGACCATGGACTGAGCTTGATTTCTGCTTAAAAGGAAGCACATCTGCAGCTTCAATTCCCTCTTTCTTTCTGCTCTCTATCAATCGTTCTATCTGATTTCGTCTATCATTTCTTTTTCATTTGCTTTATTCTTTCGTTTTCACAAGTGGTTTCACTTTGTCACTCGCTATTTTCATCAAGTCTTTCGCTATTAACATCAAATTATATCGCACTCGCTCGCTATTAAGCATTATCAACAACAACAACTACAACAACAAAAACACTCTCGTTTAACGCTATGCGTTTCACAACTGGAATCCTCCCAACTCTGGGAGCTATTGCTTCGCTGGGCGAAGCTACTCCCACTTTCATTGGAGGCAGCGGCAGTGCTTCTGGCGGTGTCGGTGGTCACCTCGGAGCTGGTGCTGGACTTGGTGCTGGTGCTGGAGTCGGTGGTGGCGCTGGCGGCCATCTCGGAGCTGGAGCCGGTGTTGATGCCGGAGCTGGTGTCGGCGGCGGTGCCGGTGGAAAGATCGGTGCTGG
>JAAVUI010000318.1:0-59249 GCA_014899075.1 Fusarium goolgardi
ATGGGCGCGAAGATAGAGTATAGAAAACAGCCCTTGGGCCTCGCAATGGTATTGGTAGAGAAGCAGAGACTAGAGACTGAGCCCCAGTCCGAAGGGTCTGAGGCCTCTCTTCCCCCACCACTACCATATGCTAGTGTTTGCGAACCCCTGCCCTGTCATGCAGCGGCTTCAATCTATGATGAAGTTGTTTTGCTATTCAACAAGATACCATCAGCTCGGCTCTTGGGTGGGTAGTGCTCGTCGATCTTCATTTTGAGCTGCCTCGTTTATTCGTTTATTTTCATTTTTCCCTCATTTCATCCCTTCGTCTCTCCAAGTCATTCTTTAGCTTCCCCCTAAGAGCTTTCCCGTCAACTGAGACATGGCCATCCGTCATCCCGATTGGCGCTTGATGTCACTTCTCCGCTGTCAAACGATTGGCGAAGTTGCTTTCTTGTCTTCGGCAGTGGCTAGCTGTAAACCCATCCTGGGCTTAGCTCCGCTGCCCTGACTGTCCGTCCGTCTGTGTCGCAATCGCCTATTGTACATACACCTTGACCTTCAACTCCACTGTTTTGTTTCTGCTTCACTTCTTGAGTTGACCGCTAACCAATATCATGATAGACCCTTCTCTCATTCACCCAGAGCTTACTCGTCTACCTATGGGCATTCCTTCCTATGACACCCACTATCAACAACAACACAACCACCACCACACATATCCCGCATCACCTTCTGCTTCTGCTTCTGTCTCTTCCTCTTCGCCCCAACCTCATATGATGAGGACCAATAGTTCTTCACCATTTCTCCAGCCCAGCAACTTCCAGTCCGCATTTCCCAGCAGCCCCTACTGTGCGCCAATGGATAACCAAAACCACATTCGCGCCCCAAGTATCAGCCAATTCGTCCCACCAACACCAGGCGAGTACAGCAGTGATGAGTCCAAGGAGAAGCAGAGATGCACTTGGCCTGATTGTGGCAAGACCTTCAAGGATCTCAAGGCTCACATGCTCACTCATCAGAATGAGCGCCCCGAGAAGTGTCCGATTCAGACTTGCGAGTACCACACTAAAGGTTTCGCTCGCAAGTATGACAAGAACCGCCACACCCTTACACATTACAAGGGCACAATGGTCTGCGGGTTCTGCCCAGGCTCTGGATCAGCTGCGGAGAAGTCTTTCAACCGCGCCGACGTCTTCAAGCGTCACCTGACTGCGGTCCACGGTGTTGAGCAGACACCTCCCAACAGCAGGAAGAAGTCTTCTGGCAACGCCAACGCCAACAAGAAGCTGTCTGGCTATGCTCCCGACGCTACTGGCAAGTGCAGCACTTGCTCTCAGACTTTCTCCAACGCTCAGGACTTCTACGAGCATCTTGACGACTGTGTGCTTCGCATTGTGCAGCAAGAAGACCCTGCCGAGGCTATCAATGCCAAGTGCCTCGCTGAGGTCGAGAATGACAAGGATGTTCACCAGACTCTTGAGAAGAACAACCTCCCTACCACCACCGACATCATCATGACCAAGCACGAGGACGACGACAGTGGTGATGAGGATGAGGAGATTTCACCCAAGAGCAACTCTTCCCCCTCTACCAGGAGAAAGGGCAACCCCGTCAACGGTGTCCAAAAGTCTCGGGGTGTCACTCACTCCCGTGGCGGCGTTGCTTTGACAACCAAGTCACGCAGCCGCAAGAACCGTCGCGATTACCCTTCGTCGTGGGGATTTGACAAGGGTCAGATGACCATGAAGAAGCGTGTCGTGGCTGTCTTTGATGGCCCTCGACGCCTTGCCAAGGACGACATGATGCTCTCCACAGATCACGAGGTTCGCATCAAGCTGTCCGATGGCAAGTCCTACGTCACCGACCTCGATGTTCAGACTCTGAACCGAGCTGCTGGCTTCCACGGAGCTACCGAGGAGGAGAAGGGTCCTTGGATCTCTGACGACCCTACCCCTGAGCAACTCAAGGAGATGCAGCAAATGCTTGCAAACAACACCAACACTACTCTGTAACAAACACTACGACAACCCTTCTACTCACGTATACGGACAAAACATGTCAAAAAAAAAAAAGCATTTCAGGCACGGCGTTAGCGGATTATATTAGAACAAAGGCCATCCTCATATTTATTTTATGGATAGGCTGTTCATGGCTGGGATGGGGTTAATCATGGAACGGGTGGTGATCAAAGGAACGGGAACGGAATTGGTTGGGCCTATGTTTGCGCCGTGGAGTTGACGTATCGATACCCATGTGTTTTTACTCGTTGTTTTTATCTGGGTTTTGGACTGGAACCTTACCCCTTGATGGTTAATGACAATAATGGATGATCTTGATAGCATTACTTACTTACTCGAAAGGACACTGTCCTAATATGTATATTGTTCAAGCACTTGTTTGGTTCTTCATGATTTATGTCTGCTCTTTTTGTTGAAACAATGTATGATAACTGGGATACTCTTTGAAGGGATGCATGCTGGATCTATTTATCTACAGTTGCTACACTCAACTCAGACAACGAACTTTATATATCAGCTGATGGATTGATCCGGTATCGTATCTCTTGCGCGTATCTACGTTAATATGGCGTCTCATGTATCACAACTGGCGGCGATGCTATCATGAAAACAGTTCATTATCGGCTATGCCTATCAGTGCAAGTTTGTCTAATCTATTCGTCTTGGATTAAAGACTACAATTGAGTTGGAGTCATTTGCCATCCATCTATCCAAGCTTGATAAGAGGACAAAAACTACTGACAAAGACGAACTAAGATCTGCCTCCTGCTTGTTTAAAACAATGCAGTCCGACCCTTGTGTACTGTTTCATATCTGGTAGTGCTCATCGGTATTGCAAACAAGGCATGTCGTTCGGTTTACCACAAGTGCAGGAAATCAACCAGTATAGTCAAGCGAACTGATGTATGAATCTATGATGCTGCATTCGCTTCCTGATTCGCAAGCCATATGGAGATGAGAAAGTTTAAAAGACATCACAAGGAGATATGTTGAGCAAAGAATCATACAGTGTAAAGGCCCGAATACGGAGGCTGGAAGGCTTGAAGGTCTATGAACGCAAGTATTTCAGCAGCGCCTTCATGTCAAACATGAAGAACTCCCTTCTTTTTCTTCAATAATCATCAGCAGGATGAACAGCGATCAGGCGACCAAACATGAGCCTGAGAGCTTGGCCCCGGTGCAGACGGATCCTCAAGATACCGAAGTCCAAGTCATCGACGCCCCTATAGCTCACGATGCTGTCTTTGGTAATATCACAGGAGATGGACCCAACTACCGCAATGTAAGTATCTTGTGCATTGTGTTGTGCGACACTGATAGATACTGATATGGACAGGTTGGATGGTTAGGAACATCTGCTTTGATGATGAAGACCCAGATCGGCCTGGGCATTCTATCCATACCATCGGCCTTCCACACTCTCGGCATCATGCCTGGCGTCATTTGTCTTCTCCTCATAGGAGGCATCACAACATGGTCCAACTATGTGATCGGTACCTTTAAACTCAACCATCGCGAGGTTTATGACATTGGCGACGCAGGTGGTATCTTGTTTGGACGAATTGGACGAGAGTTTCTTGGCATGAGTTTTGCTTTATGTAAGTGTGAATGGATACCCAGAATCGGGACACTTTTGCTGACAAGACCAAGTCACCATCTTCGCTATTGCATCCGGTATCCTTGGTATTTCAATCAGCTTCAATGCTTTGTCGAACCATGGAGCTTGCACTGCTACTTTTGTTGCAGTGGCAGCCACCACCGTCTTCTTATGTGCCAGTATTCGTACACTAGGTCGGATGAGCTGGTTGGCCTGGGCTGGACTAATCCCCCTCCTGATTGCCGGTTCGTTTCCTACTACTCTATTTGGTACAAATCTGTATAGAAGCCAAGCAATACTAACCAAAGTCGAACAGTCTACCTCGTCACCATCGCCGTCAGCGTCCAGGACCGACCCTCTGCCGCACCCAAGATCGACACGGACGAGAAGTGGATGTCGGACTGGAAGCTTGTCGGTTCGCCGACCTTTATCGATGCCATGGCTGCGCTTTCGACCATTGTCTTTGCCTATGCCGGCACGCCCCTTTTCTTCCCTATTGCGGCCGAAATGCGTGAGCCACGCCACTACACAAAAGCGATGCTGCTCTGCCAGGGTGTAGCAACTGCTACATACCTCACTGTAGGAATTATAATCTACTACTTCTGTGGCTCTTATGTTGCGACGCCTGCTCTGGGCTCGGCTGGTAAGACTATCAAGAAAGCTGCTTACGGTCTTGCTCTACCCGGGCTTATCGTTGGTGCGACCATCAACACTCATGTGAGTCTCCCATACAAATTATATCTTTTGATGAATAAATTGCTTATATGCTCGTTTTATAGGTGACCGGAAAGTATGCATTCATTCGGATTCTTCGAGGCTCGGAGCATCTTACAGCAAACACTTTCACCCATTGGGCCACATGGTTGAGCCTTATTTTCGGCACTGCTTTGTTTGCATACATCATAGCGAGTGCCATCCCAAATTTCGGAAGTCTTGTTTCCCTTGTTGGAGCTCTGCTCGGTACTCTTCAAGCATTCCAACCGTATGGCTGCTTCTGGCTGTACGACAACTGGAGACAGGGTAAGGAGGAGAGATCTCTGCGATGGTATCTCATGGTTACATGGAGTGTATTTGTCATTGTTTCAGGAACATTCTTGATGATTGCTGGAACATATGGTTCTGTCATTGGTGTTATCGAGTCTGGCAAGAAAGGAGGTGGTCGTCCTTGGTCTTGCACAGACAACTCCAACTCTGTAGCAGGCTAGGCACTGAAAGTGGCGAACTGAAGACAGAGATTAAAGGTCTTGAATTTGTTATTTGTCTTTTGGATATCTCGGTTGTTAGAATGGTTCGAGAGAAGATAGTATTGTTTATTGGTAGAGCAAGTAGTCAGTCCGTCCGTCCCCGTCGAAAGCGGTCGGGATTGGCAAAGTTTGATAATGCCCATGCCCCACCATCTATCTAGTTCCAGACGGACATTCGATTCATTATACCTTTCAGTGAACGGAATTTCCAAGATTTAAAGAGAAATTTCCTGACGTTGAAATCTTCAAGAGAACGAAATATTCATCCTTGAATTTCGTTGCAATAAGATCAAGTGATCTGTCGGATAAACCGAGTTTGGGCCGGTTGGAGTCAGTTTGGCATCTTCACCAAAGCCGAAGAAAAAAAAACCTTGGAGTCAATATCCCATCGGGAATAAATCAAACTAAACCATGTCACTCACCTGGCGTATCTCTGTCAACGGCGAGGCCGACACTCCCGAGGATTATCTTTCAACCGCACTGGGCGTCATCTTCCCTGACGACATCACAAACCAACATGGCGACGCTGAACACAATCTCTCTTACGCCTCACCCCATCTCCCCAAGCCTCTTGTCATCGACCTCGCCGACCCTGTAAAGGAGGATGATCGCCAGCTGTTCTCACATTACCTCTGGAACGCCTCTCTACTGCTCGCCGAGTTCATCGAAGCCGACTCATTGGGCATCCCGCTGGAGAAGCCTCGCGAGGCCCAGGACAGCATATCATTCAATGTGAAGGGTCTCGATATTCTTGAGCTCGGAGCTGGAACCGCGTTGCCAAGTATTATGGGAGGTCTTCTGGGCGCAAAACGTGTCGACGTTACGGACTATCCGGCTGAGCCTGTTCTTAAAACCCTGCGCACAAATGTCGAGCGCAACATCCAACCCTCGTTCTCACCCGCCTCTGCCGAAACAACCCCTTCTTCTGGGGTGTCCGTTCACGGTCATTCCTGGGGCGAGCTTGATGACCCTTTGAGCGTCTCAGGTAAGCACGCATTCGACCGCATCATTGCCGCCGATTGCCTCTGGATGCCCTGGCAGCACGCCAACTTGCACCGATCCATCTCCCACTTCCTTAAGCGCACACCAGAAGCGCGATGCTGGGTCGTTGCAGGTTTCCACACAGGCCGACAGAAGATGAGCGGGTTTTACGACGCGGCGGCCCTCAAGGAGGTCGGACTCGAGGTTGAGAGGATGTGGGAAAGGGACTGCAATGGTGAGGAGAGACCGTGGGACATCGAGCGAGAAGACGATGTTACGGTTCGAAAGAGGTGGCTCGTCGTCGCTTCGCTGAAGTGGATTTCGACATCGTGAAGTTGATATCACTTGTCGGTAAAAGTCGAGGAGCCTTCTCTGATCAGACGGGGAGAGAAGGGCCTTTATATACCACAACCACTCATACATAGCTGCATGGTATCGTGGCGAAGCAAGACACTTGTCCCTAGTTTCGTCCTCGATACTCCACTCATTGGCTCTATTTCCTGGGTGGTCTGACTGTGTACCGCCCGCAAGATGAGGCGGAGTAACGCCTTCACGAGGGGCGTGAGATTGCATAAAGATAGACGCCATCGTTTTTGGGAATAACAACCGGAGATATGTTGACGAAAAGGGCTGTACGAGATAGATGAAAGCGACTCTCAAGCCTTGAGAAACAAAGGCAGGCGTTTGCTATCACAGGATGGGAAATAGATGGGCAATGCCCTTTAATTACTTTAGATGTATTCTTAGTAAACAAGCTCGCTATGAATCCTCCTCTTATACAATCAACAGGTCAGCCTGCATATCCGTGTGATTAATTCGGGGCTTCAATGCTTGGCCCCTTCTCTTCCACCTTGACAACCAAATCGTAATTCACGCGCAAGTTCTGCGCTCCGCTAAGCGCACGTGTGAGCATAGCTTCGTGTCTCTCGCCAACAAGACGCTTGAGTGCTCCAACAAGGAACCCTGCAACGATATCGACAGACCAGTCATCAGGAATACGACCAAGCACATCGTCGATCTCAAACCATCCGCCGAAGCGCTCGAGGAGCGCGCCAGTTTGTTCGACGCAGTCACTGATATCTTCGAGGGAGAGAAACTCATGAAAGACAACGCCAAACAAACGGCGCTGCTCCTCAAAGGAAGGTCGCTCAGACGGAGCTGCACCTGTCGTGCCAGCACCGCCTCGGAGGCAATACGAAACAGCGGTGTCGTAGTCACCCAAGTTGTGTATGAGGAGACGGAGGGCGTCGTTGTGTTTGCGCTCCCGACCGGCGAGAATGATGGTCTCAGGCACCAGAAGATCATCCGGTAGAGTGGAAATTCGATCTCTTATTGCTGCAGCATCGTAATCGTTTGCTTCGCCCAGTAATTGGAGTAACCGCAAACGACTGTGCCAGACCTCATTATCTGGCGGGGCATTATCCCGAAGAAAATGACTGTATGCAGGTTTGGGAGCTTGCAGCGCTCGATATGCTGCATAAGTGGCCCTGACGATGGTTCGGCTTTCTTCGGAGGACTCCAGATCATGTACAACCACATCTAGGTAGTATGCCATTAGATCGTTTATATAAGTCGTATGCCCCTTGCCAAACACCAAGTGCTCGAGGTAGTATTTGACTGCGCCAGGCGCCTCTTTTCGTAAGATAGCAACGGCTTGTGCTGGTTCGAATTCGGGCGCGCGTCCTTTGTCTTCCGCAAAGACTTCAACGCCAAGTTTTGGATTTCGATTTGCCAACCAGACTCCATATTCTTGAACGAGCGCCTGGCTGCTAATCTTGGTCAGATACTCACGAACACGCTGCTCGCCTTCGCGAAGCTCTTGCCCTACATCTTGCTCGCCCTCGATGATCCGCTTCCAAGTAGCCAGAACATCGCCTGACAGCTTGCGGCTCTGATACAAGCGGCTCAGCACGAAGAGACGGTGGTACGTTTCGAGCAGACCGACTGCGCGGTCGAAGCAGTCAACACCCTTGTCCACAATTTCGTACAGTTCCGATCGCACGACGCCTCCTTTACTTAATCCCTTAGGAGAATGCTGATCAATCTCAAGAAGAACGAGGAGTAGAGCAGCGTCGACAGTATGAAACACTTCTCGCTCATCTGCAACACTACCAAAGCCTTTTCTCTTCCGCCAAGTACCAAGAAACCTCCGAAGAAAGTGCATTGTCCTTGGCTCCAGTGTCCCAACGCTGTACTTTGAAGTCATCTGAAACTCCCTACTTCGAAGGTAGGCATCAGCAGTTCTTCTTACACCACCGTATATCCATATACCGCGCGACCCTTCAATGATCTCATTCCGAACGCTTGGAATCAATGATAACACTACTCTTGGATCCAGGCCACTTTCGACTAAGACTTCTTCGAGCGCCATCACTTCTTTCTCTGTGAATTGCTTGTCTTCAGGAGCTTTTAACAAGTTTGTCAAGAGTAGAATGCCTGCCTTTTGTCGTATATATCCATAAGTCATAAACTCCAACTCTGTCTGTGGATCTCGGCCTCTGATTGAGTTGATAGTGGTAAATATCGCTTGTCTGTCCAGTTCAGCAGGACTGAAAACATCGCCAACGCAGGCAGCTTCCAAGACAGCGTCAAGCTGTATCAGGATAGGGTTGCGGATGGCCCACCATATACGGCTCCCACTCCAGACTGCCAAGTTAGCATGTGCCTTGGCAAGTTGGCGAGCAAACTCTTCTCCTTCTGCATTACGATTTGCCTCCCATTCTTCCGGGAGTGACTCTTCATCCTGGGAGTCAATATTTCTGTCAAAAAGCTCCTTCTCTTTCGACAGATGTTCTATCGATAAAGCAGTCCTTGAATCTGAAGCCTTGCCTGAAGATGACGGATCAGGTGTCCCTGGGGAGGTAGAAACAGAGAAAGGCGTGTATCGTCTTTGAGAAAGCTTTTGGACAATCTCCTCAAACCACGTCTCTTCAGTACCGGCGAGCGAGCGGATGCCATAAACCCCATCATGACTGATTTCTCTGGCTGTCAACCAGTATCTTTGTGGGTTTACGTCTGAGCCAGCATCAAAGCGCTGGATTTCGAGACCGTGCTTCAAGTCACCGTTGACTTCTTTAGTCATCGAGGCCAACACATAGCCCTCTTCCTGCTGCCCCAGAGACGGTTGCGATGAGTCAGAATATGAAGGCGGGCTGTCTACAACAACCTCCCGAGGATACCTGGTGAATTCAAGGGTAGGTCGCGTAGGATCGCCGTCTAAATTGACAAACATGCCGATTCCCGGTTCCAAAGGATCGGTTCCAGTAACGAGCAAGAACTCGTCAGGGGTCGGTGAGGTGATATGAGGTTTCAAAAAGACCGCGCCGGGTTTGGGTCGCGGATTCGTTGTTTGAGAAGGGGTGCCCGAACGTGACGGTGCAGCGGGTAAAGGCTTATCTAGTGACGGGTTTGGAGTTGAGGCTCTCTCCATAGAGGGCCTCGGGCTTGACGACAGTTGCGGCGAAGGGTGGCGACCAAGGAAATCTTCACCTTCATTGCCACGGTCTTGTCGACGAATGCTGTCTAATATTGAACCTCCCAAGCTGGTACTTCGGCTATGGCTGGGGGCTTCGCTGGCTGTGCGATTTCCAGTCGAAGAGCTCCGAAGAAGCCCACTTGTTGTGTCTGTTCCAATACTTTGAGCGTGTCCAATCTCACTGGGTGACGTGGTCTCTTCCAACGATGAAATGCTCATTAAAGGAATCTTCAGTTGCTGCTCCACGTCAATGAGCGCATAAGATTTGGAATCCGCTACACATGCGATTGAGTCTCTCCGCACTGATAAAGTGCTTCCCGAGAAGTCGATTTTCTAGAAACCGTTAACACAGATCAAGCCCCCACGCTGCATTGATGCCTACCTTGGTGACGCGAGCGTCTTCCCCTACACGCACTGCCTGAATCTTCCGCATTAAAGAAAGCAGGATAGTGACGCCTCCACTTCTTTCTGGACCATCATTATCAAGCAGAGGCTCGTTAAGATCAATGCCACCTATCCAACTACAGTTCTTGACCAGCGTCGTGCCAAAGACAGGGCTGAGCTCTGGCAGAGAGTAGAAAGTGACAGTCCAGTTACACAGAATACATGCTTTTCCGACGCGCGGTAGTAGTAAGATTTGTTGTACACCGGGTCGCGAATTCGGAGTTCCTGGCGTCTCGACATACTGAGGACATAGTCGGGACGCAAGGATGTAAACAGGTTGGCCGGATCGATCGTTCGGGTCGGGGGGGATTTGGACAAAGTGAAGCAGCTCTGAAGCGGATGTGCCAACATATAAGTTCGTTTCTAAATGCTCATAGGTCAACGATGGGCACCAACGTTTTGACTATTTGTCGGAGGCCTACCTAAGTAGTCTACACAGTTGATCTTGATATCGTCTTGGGAACCATCCGCAGAAAGTGGCACTTCATCCAGCAATGTCCGCAGAACATAAGGGCCAACCTCGTGGCCGGTCAGCTCAGGGCTGATGATTGAAGGCCCATCGCCTGAGCCATCTGATGTCATAGCGGCGTTATTATCAACAGCATCATCTGAGCGAGCAGCGCAAGTCCTGATCTGCAGTCATATAACGTGGGTCGAATATCAGTTGAGCTGTATGAAGACTTTCGAGTGGGCTGGCGCAGGTATGTTGACATCAGTAGAACGGAATAAGTGGATGCATCAGATCTGAAGCTCTGGAAGCTGATGCGACCTTGAGTGGGTACAGCGCCTACGTACCTGTTGTAACATGTGTGGTCAGCGGCTGTGCTTCACTGAACTGCAAGGCTGCGGGGGATCAGTCCAAGGACTTGCCCCTGCATCCTTGGCGTCAACAGCCTGACAGCTTACGTAGCCAATGAGCTTAGATGACACACCACGCAAACTGGCCCCAAGATACGCATCCCTTCGCATTCCCTCATGGCTTCAATTTGACCACGGCAACGACAAGTCGTAGCGACGACCTCACTAACTGCACCAACTACGAAACACTCACTTCAATACGTTCGCGGCGTCCGAGGCTGCTACACACACTCCTTTACGCCGCTAAGATCTAAAACTCGATACCACTACCATGAGCGACGCAGCCGTTGAAGCCGCGCTGGCGTCCACGACCGAGCCCTCTGCGCCTGCGCCAACCTTTGACGGAGAGAACAAATTTCAGCATGCGATCTCAGCATGGAGGAGTACAGTTACCAGCAAGATTCTACGACAGTCGGACACTAATTCTGAATAGCAATCGATCTCACAACTCTGGTCTCAAACCTGGATAACACAGCTTCGGACATTGTTGCCTATCAACGTGACTCAACTGTTCAACGTAAAGAGCTGGCACAAAAGACGAAGGAGTTTCGCAAGCTCGATGATACTTCCAAGTTATCGGAAATCAAGGGCTTGTTAAAATGTAGGAGTAGCGCAACCTTGTGTTTCTCTAGCAAGCTAACCACATTGCAGCTTATCAGACCTTCATCGACCTTCTTACGAACCATTCAAAGTCTGTTAACTCGGCCTTCCTGCAGACATATGCTTCTTTCTCCGATGCGCCAGACCCGTACCCACTGCTTGAGGCCTCGGTCGACTCGATGCTCCTCGCTGATGATACTTTACCGAAGATAACGGAGGAGAACCAACACCTACAAGAAAATGTTACAACTCTTACAACCCAGTTGGAGGATGTCGAATCGAAGCTGCAGAGAGAGCGAAAATCCCGAAAGGGTTTAGAGGAGAACCTCGAGAAACGTGTCAAGGAAGTTGAAACATCATGGACCGCTGTCCTAGACGAGAAGACGGATAATTGGGAGGCTAAAGAAAAGGCCCTGGAGGATAAGCTGGAGAAGCAAGAGCGCCTTTTGACTGAGATGCGTGCAAGCTACGAAGTCAACCAGCGATTGGGCAAGAATGGCGACGAACAGGAGGCTCAGCGCAACCAAGTTTCAAGTGCTGAGCTTGAAATGCTTCACGCCGACTTGGATCGTACTAGCGCTCGCCTCGCTGAGATTGAAGCCCGCAACGAGCAGATGCGTCTAGAACTCGCACAGGCCAAATCATCAGCCCAGCAGCAACCTGAAACAAACCTTGAAGACGATCCCGGTTACATGCGCGTGAGGTCAGAGAATCAGTCTATGATCCGAAAGTTGGATGCTGCTCGTGTGGAGAAAGAAGGTCTCAAGCGAGAGTTGGACGGTAAACTGCGATCTATTGAGAGAGAGGTGAACGCTCTAAAGGAAGAGAGGGACACGTTGAAGAGCAAGGTACAAAAGTGGGGAGATTATGACGAGATAAAACAAGAGCTCGAGGTTCTGAAGAGCATTGAGTTTTCTACAGGTGACGACGATGAGGTGCAAGAGCAGCTCGAGTCGAAGGATGCGGAGGGCAACTCCTTGGAGAAACTTCTTTTGGCACGCAACAAGAAGCTCGGCGATGAATTGACGGTTCTGCGAGTCTCACACAACGACTTGCAGAGCCGTTTGGAGGATCTTCAAGAAGAACTCTCAAGGACAAACGCAGAATTGGAGCGGTCTCAAAAGCTCAACCAAAAGCTAGAGAGCGATTTGGAGACAATACAGGAAGAGGGAGCTAATGCGTTCCCGTCCGGAGCGTCTGTTGCTGGAACATATGTCACTCGGGCAGTTGGACGTAAGAGTGGCAGAATTTCGCCAACATCATCAATCATCAGTGGTATGGATCCTCGGATGGGAGGAGGCGAACCTGGCGAACGAGTCTACGGAGGTGGCTCGGGCATGCTGCCAATGGTCACGGCCCAGCGCGACCGTTACAAGAAGAAGAATGGGGAGTTGGAAGAAGAGCTTTCTAACACACACCGGACAGTGTCACAGCTGCGTCAGGAGGTGGCGGCATTGCAGAAGGACAACCTGAACCTCTATGAAAAGACAAGATACGTCTCAACATACAACCGAGGGGGTGGAGCAGCAACATCGTCTGCGTATGGCGCAAACCCCAACCCGTCGACGGTGTCGATTGGTGAGACAGGAAACCCTGGAATCGCTATGGATCGGTACCGCCAGGCATATGAGTCCAACATTTCTCCATTCGCAGCTTTCCGCGGGCGGGAATCTGCTCGAGCCTACAAGCGGATGAGTCTACCAGAACGGGCAGTGTACTCGCTAACTCGTACAATACTTGCTTCGAGGACCAGCCGAAACCTGTTCGCAGCATACTGCGTGGCACTTCATTTACTGGTCTTCATGTCCTTGTACTGGATGAGTTCGTCGGATGTCCAGCGGGTAACCCATCTTGAGTCCGCAGCGGCAGCGGCAGCTGGAGTGGCCGGGGGCTCACTTGGCAGTCCAATGGATGGAGCGCCTAAAGATCCCGCCAAGTAGGGGGCGATGCGCTGTCCTGTTTTGGAAGTGTTTTGGTTAAGAACTCGAAAAGGAATAAGTCAACGAATGTCCGCAAGAGACGGGACTGTATCATTATCAGTATAAGCCTGCACCGGAATCGGCCCGGTAGTTGGAGTAATTGGATATCTGGGAACTTGTGTTATGTGTATTTTGGAAGTAAGCGAGATCTGGCATCAATGTAAGCGAGATGCCAAGATGAACAAATGGTGTGGTGCAGTGATGGTGGTATTCGCGGATGATGATATATGTGCCCAGTATAGGTAGGTATAGGTATAGATAGTATTGGGACTAGAGCATAGTATGATCCACCTAAGCAACCTCTTGACATGAAATAAACCAAACATGTGACAGCCATTTCGTTCGTCCCACTAGAGATGCAAGTCACAATGATGGAAACGAAAGCGAAAATAGCCCGTCCGTCTTAATTCAGAGAAGAGGGGTTCTTTTGTTTGTTTGACGTTGCGCGGGGCCTGTTGCTATTTTCTGCAGCCGCTGGCCGCTTATCGCGGCCCGTCGACAAGCATGGCCCGCGGACTAATCAGAGCCCCGTACATGGAAAGCAAATCTATCGGTACCCTGTATGCAATTTGCTTTGTCCGAGGAACTTTGTTTCTCGTTTCTTGCAAGGTCTTGAATGTTTAGATGCTGGGCTGAGGTTGGTTCGCAAGTGGCGCCAAGAGATCTTGGAATCTACGGATACCAAGGGACCATACCCTGGTTGTATTGAAGATGGGCGGGTCCATACTACTATGGTGAAGAGGTTGGAGTGTGCCCGAAATACCAGGGTTCCTGTGATATTGATTTTGTTTGTCGTACAGGAAGAGAGAGGGAAGATGTTGAAATGCATCCGTGTTAAAGTGCTGACATGAAGTAAAATGCAATTGATCAACTTGTAAGTCATGCAACGAATGTTAGCAAATGAATGGCCCAAGCTTCAAGATAATCCATTACAGATCTCAACAGCAAACCAACAAACCAGATCTCTCACACTTACTTGCATGTTATACCGCATGGCAAATGTACATTATAGAAAACGGAATTTATCATTACCGTGCCATTTCCATGTATCCCATGCTAATCTCTTAACGCCCGTGGATCCATATGCCGTCGCCCGAGACAGGCGCTTAAACTGCTACCATTCGGCCAATCACGACCCCAGCGACTACATACGGAAACCTAATGATTGGATCTCGTTAACTGATCATCACATGTGAGCCAAGCTGCATCTTCAACGTGGGAAATAAGGGCCAGTGTTTTATTTTTAAATACAGATCTTGGCTTATGATCCAATCATGGTCATTTGCTCATACTTGCCGCCCACACGCTCAGGCGCGTGTAACAGGGCCTTGGCTAGAGGGGAAGGTTGGTATAATAAGAGATGGCGTTCGTCCGGGAGAAAAAAGGTAAGAGAAAAGAAAGAGGCAGGAAAAGATCTATCTCTTTGCATCTGTTACACTCTGAAAGACGCTGAGCGTTCTTCTTTTCCTTTTTGTTTTCCTTTATTTCCTTATATCTCATATTTCCTTATTTCCTAGTTCATCTATCTATCTCAAGTCTTGTTTTTGTTCGACCATCTACAAACGCTTCTCTTGTTTCTTGGGGCCATATTTCTCAGTAACGACATAAATACGTCTTGACGACTGGAACGATACCGACACGCTCTACTCTACATCTTCGAAATCATATCAAAACACACATATACACCACTTCAAGATGCAATTATCAACATTCGTCGCGTCCGTCTTGGCGGTGACTGCTTCTGCAGCACCTAGCTTCCCTAAGCCTACCATTACCGATACCCGATCTGCCATCGATACATTAGGATCATTGTCCGGTTACTTCAACCTCGTTGCGGAAAAGGTCAAGGCTGCAAAGGCATACGACATGGCTCCCGTCTGTGATCTCTCACAAGCCAAGATGGCTCTTGGTATGTCACATCAACCCAGTTCCTATCTCCTCACGTGCTAACATATGACAAGATGGTCAACTGCTTCCTCCTTCCAAGGGACTTTACCTTAAGCATGTTGCTATCGGCCGTGGTACACAAAACTACACATGCGACACCAAGGATCCTTCATCAGCCCCCGTCGCTACTGGTGCTGTGGCCACTCTCTTTAACGCCAGCTGCGCCGCTGCTTTGTACCCTGACCTTATTGAGCGCATTCCCGGCATGGCTGTTCACTTCCCCTTGACAGACGCTGCTAAGCTTGGCCCTGCCTCTCTGCCCGAGTCCGGTCATCACTACTTCACCGCTGACGGTGTGCCTTTCTTCGACCTCCGCACACCAGAGCAAGAGATTGGAGAGGCACCCTGTGCTAAGAACAGTAGCGCTCCTGCGCCATCATTCTCAGCCAAGGGTCAACTTGGCGAGGCTGCTGTGCCCTGGCTCAGACTTTTCACCATTGAAGGTGCAACTCACGATATTAAGGAGGTGTACCGAACTACCACAGCTGGTGGCAGCGCTCCTGCTACATGCAAGGGCATGGCCTCTGAATTCGAGGTTGAATACGCAACACTGTAAGTGGCTCTCGTACAAATTAGGTGTATTGCGGAATGACTAACACGGATATTAGATACTGGTTCTGGGCTGGCAAAATTGATGATGATGAGGCTTGAGCTTATTAGGAAGACTCAAGGAATTGGTATTGGTTCGTGCATGAAATTATTCCTTTTTTTTTTTTTATATATATATGTAGATAGTCTTGTTTTTGTCATGGTAATATCCCCTGATGGTAGCGTCGTGGAGGTCAATAATTCAACTTGTGACTTGAGCGTGTTTTATCTATATTCGTGAATGATATGTGGGCAAAAAAAGAAAACGAATGACCAGAGATATCTGGATGCCGTTTCATAGTTACATACAGTACCTAGAATAGGTAGTAGTAGGTGGTGTCATCCTTCTGCATCTGCATCCATGTACAACCATCAACCTCCGACCTTCTCCGCAACTCAGTCATGTCTAATTCCCATGAACTCGGAGTAATGAACCTTCAGGGGAGAATACAAGCCACACAGTTTAACATATGATGGCCCGTGAGAGCCAGTTTCAATCCCCTTGCATTACTGTTACAGAGCAAACAAGTTACTATAAAGGTAAAAGACATAAAAAGATAAAATAATTATTGTCTTGTAAACAAACAGCATGTCTCTACTGCCAAACTGATATAAAATCAAAATCTGGACCCTTATTCTAATGTCTACCCTTGAGCACTGACGTTTGCTCTTTGAATCAGAGTAGGTGCCGTTGTGGGGTGATTTTCGGTACAAGGATTTCAGTTGTCTCCTAACCATTAGGCAGGCAGGTACCACCTCTATTCCTGCAGCCCAGGCGCGCACCGGAACCTGACCGGCGGCAATCAGCTACTAAGACTTACAGGGGTTGGGCTGGCAGGCTGGACATACCTATCTATTGTACTAGTACTGCTTTTCCCCACGTCTTTGAGTCCTGAGCTTAAACATGCCATCCATCCCCATCTTCAACTCATTCTTTTCTCCCTTCGGAACCGCAATCAGGCAATTAACCTATGGCCGTTACCCAATGGAATACGGCATAAGGTACATCTACCGCTAATCTTGCTACCCAGTACCGGGAGACAAGAACCCTGCCCCTCTTGGATCCCCAGTTTCCTTCAGACCCTTCGCCACTGACCGAACTCATCCGATTCAGCCCGTTTGTTCAGCTGCCTTTGCAGCATTCAACTATAGCTCATTCATTCATTCAATACTCATCAGCCCGGTCCGTTTTCTACAAACCCTTTGACTCACCCCAGTCGATCGCGCTGCCGTTTCATCCTTTCGTATCTATAAGAGCTTCATCGCTTACACCAACATAACTACCGTTACACACCGTCGCATTCGTATCCCCGCTACGCCCCGCCAGTCGAGTAACGATATCTCCAAATTATTCCTTCCGGCCGAATGTTTACAACCAGCAACGCGCATTCGTTATTACCTTAATCAGGAACCTTCTCACGAATACGCCTCTGAGTCATACTGCCCAACTTAATTACCCAAAGATGGACACTTACTACAGACTACATGTTGGTAGTAATGATTCGGAATCGAATCAAGCCAGGCCAAGCACTGCTCCTCCATCTTGTGACGACGAAATATCCGCAATGGCCGAACAATCAGACTCGCACGATTGGATTACCCAAAATGCTTCTGTCCATTGGCCTGCAAACCAGGTGCCAGTTGAAATCTTCGAGATCATAATCTCACACCTTGCACGTCTCGAAGTTAGATGCCTCCGACTCGTTTGCAAGGAATTTGAGGCCAAGGTCTCTGCGCAGTATTTTCGCAACGTTGTGGTTCCCTTCAAATCCGAGCTTTATAGTAAATTAGATCGTGATGAGAACGGTGCCCTCAAACGCACGTCTTCCGCACTCCTGTCTAATGGAATGCGCATCTTCCAATCCTTTGGCCCGCACATTCGACGCTTTGCGCTATCGTTGGAGCTCGATGAAGACACACTCTCATACCCCCCTATCAAACCTTCGCAGGAAGCTGTGCCATCTTTCTGGGGTATATACCGCTGGCCGCACGACACATATCACCGGTATACCGACCTTGAGGGACTTGAACAGACTGCTGACGAAACCGATGCCATGAAGGAAGCGCTCAAATGCTTGGTCAAGGTCTCAAATCTTGGAATCTGCTGCGATGCTGGTCTTGGATTTCTATTGGGACCGGATCATATAGCGCGCAACGCTGCCGCTACCACTGTTGACCCTGTTTTTGCAACCCAGAATTGGCGTAGCACCAACTCTGAACTTCAACAGAAGAAGCCGACCATCGTTAGCTTGTCGGATTTTCATGAACTGGTCAAGGATTCCAAGAAGCCCTTCTTTGAAAACCCCATCAGTTTCAAGCGGACCGTACTGCAAAAGATGGCATCTGATGCCGGATATCTGGGCGATCAGATTAACGATGCTGTGCGCATGATACTCGACACAGAAGGCACTGATCTCAATGCCATTGATTTTGATGAGAGAGCTTCCCTATTTAATGATGCAGAATCTCGATTGCCATCATTGCTGAGCAACCGTGCTGACTTCGAACCTGCCGTTGCAGACATGGCGAGCTATCCGCTCATCCCTTCGAGTCTTACAAGAGCACAAAAGGAGATGCTTCTAGAGCTTGAATGGGCTCATCGCGCTATGATTCAGTCCTACGTGATCGGTCTCATTGATAATGCTCGAGCTGATTCTTTCAAGAATTTGACAACACTCACGATTGCCAAAATCCCGAGCAGCCATGTGTACATCTTCAATCGCCACGATCTTTGGCAAAATCTTCCGTCTCTCAACAATGTCTCATTAGGTGTTATCGCCGACTGGCGCCGTGTCTCTAAATCTGCCCCTGGATGTGTTGAAGATATTTCAGTATCTCCTGTCGATGCTGTCGGGAAAGTGTACCAGCTCCTCAACAGCTATATTGGCGCCCAGACCAATATCGAGAGCCTTCACTTTGAATGGATCTGTGGGGGGGAGTTTGCAGCCTCGACTTTCCAGCGAAACCATTACATTCTTCCAGCTCCTTTCTTTGAGGACCCTCACTTGATGACACGAGTTAATAGCCCCAGAACTCACGAAAAGGATATCCTGGTCCTCCCCTTCATCAAGCATTTGTCCTTGAAGAACTGTTGGGCTTCGCCTCACGTATTTCTTCAAACAATACGCAACATGGCCCTTTCTACACTTGAGAAACTTGACCTGGAATCTGTGTCACTTTCTGGTCCACCAACTCTCACTCCACAAGCTCCTCTTCAGGGACATATCGTCAATGTGAACACTGCTCATCTATTTGGCCTCATCGCTTTCCCACCAGGTGCCCAGATGCAGCCTCACCCTGCGCCAGGTAGCCATGGCCCTCCTCCGCCGCCACCGCCAATCACCCAGATGGCTCAAATGTTTCAAAACCAGGTGCAACCTAACAACCCACCGCAGGACCCATTAGGTACGCCGTCAGACACCCTGCAGCAGCCTGAACAACTTTCATGGGCAGGCATCATAGAGCACTTTTCTCCTAGCATCAAGATCCAGGACATCTTGGCCGCTAGAGATGAGGCTGATTCTAATTCCTCTGACCAAATGATGCACAACCAGCCAGATCCACTGGGTCAACACATACCATCATCACATCGTCTACGCTTTGATGCGAAAAAGTACACTCTTAAGTGTCTTTCATTCAAATCATGTGGTTACGTGTCAGTCGACATGGTGGATATAAACACCAGGAGTATTTTGCCCTTTGGCACTCAAGGTCTCGCTGGTAATGGGAACCCTCACAGCTCGAATCTGGTAGCTATGATGCAGAAATGTCGTGACAAGCTCCTGGGTCGCATTGCACCTTTCATACGACCCCAGGAGTTATTTCAACTCACTAATGCCTTTGGTCTGAATATGGGATGGGAAAACATCTACGATCCACAGACAATATCTGATGCTATAGATGATGGCGTTGAGAGCCCTGGAAGAGGACGCTTTTCAGGGACAATCGATGCTGCCAGCAGCGTAGAAGCAAGAGGTGACGGGGCTACGATAGCCACTCCCTTTTAGGATGAGGCAGGTGTTACATGGCTTCAGCATTTGATGAATCACGCATGGATATTGTAAAGGATGGAAAAGGGCATTTGCTATTTGTTTTTGGAACGTAAAACGGTTATGAATTATGATATCTGGGCACGGCAGGACTGGACGGATGGGATGTGCAACCACGCGATGATAGCGCTACATACCTTGCTCAGAGGAACGTAAGATTCCAACATATTGCTCAGCGGAGGTCAGGAAACTTGTTCGATACTCACGCACAATACAAACTATGAAAAGAAATACACCAACAGAGATTAGGTCATATGTTCCTGCAAGAGTTGTGAAAATTCTATTCTCATGATAACTGGTCCTTGACTAGGCTGCTAATGGCAGAGCCTGTGATACAGCCAGAAACGACACCCATGTCGACTCCCAGGTTTCAATTCGATCTTAGAGGTACAGATAGTTTACTATGCACTCATTGATGTAAAGCGACTACGTCACATCATTACCGGGATCACAAGTAGGACGCTTAGGAGGACTTGAAAGATTTTATTTCGTCAAGAAACCTTGCGAACTTTTGCATGCGTTTCCCTTTAATGCCATGCTT
This sequence comes from Fusarium goolgardi, assembly GCA_014899075.1. Lineage (NCBI taxonomy): Eukaryota > Fungi > Ascomycota > Sordariomycetes > Hypocreales > Nectriaceae > Fusarium > Fusarium goolgardi. Next base: position 20,304 of record JAAVUI010000318.1, read on the forward strand.
ACCGTAGCCTGCCATACACCAGGAGATGAAAAGCCACGAACCACCCTCGCAAAAACCCTAGAACAATTGATCGAGTTTTGTTTGTAATCTTGGTGTTGTGTCTCTTTGTTCAAGAGCCTTGTCAAGAGTCACAGTTACAACACAGAAGATGCCCGACGTAAACCCAGTTTTCAACCAGCGCTTAAATTTTGTCTATTTGAGAAGAAGGTTGTTGATTGACTTAAGCAGAGGTAATAGCCTTGCGGAGGCGGGCACCACGCTGGCGCGAGCTGAGGTGCTCACGCTCGGCAACAGCATCGGACTTCTGGACAACCTCCTCACCCTCGGTCAGGATGAGCTCGATGTGGCAGGGGTTGGACATGTAAGGGTTGATCTAGAAATAATGTTAGATGAGTCTAGGAGCCGGATAGATTGGACAACATACACGACCGTGAGCACGGTATGTCCTTCGTCGCTGCTTGGGGGCCTGGTTGACCTGGATGTGCTTGACAACCAGGGCACCGGTGTCGAGACCCTTGGCATCAGCGTTGGCCTCAGCGTTCTTGAGGAGACCGAGGAGGAACTCGGCGGACTTGATGGGCCATCGAGCCTTGGAGACACCGAACTGCTTGCCTATTGATGAAGTCCATCAGTATTTTGTTCCCCATGACAATTTCTTTTCCCACTCGTCTGCGACCCTCCGGATTTCTCTAAAGTCCATCGCTAACAGGTGTGAAGATTCTCGCAAGTGTCGTACCTTGGGCGGTGCGGCCAGTGCTGCCGGCGTATCGTCGCATAGGGACGGCCTCCTTGTGCTCCTTGACGTTCTCGAGGAAGGTAACAGCGCGCTGAAGCTTCCAGCCGTTGATGGCCTGGGCGGTCTCGCGGGTGTTCTTGAAGGACACTCGGAGGTAGGCACCGCGGGCGCGGGCCGACTTCGCGGGCTGGATCTCGGTGGCAGCGTATCGAACCTGTAAGAGTGGGAAAAAAGCCATAGTCAGCCAGGGCACATTTTCGAAATTGAGCCCATCACCACAACGCATCGATTTCGATCATGCCAAAGTTGACGTATTTCATCGAAAACTTGCACCAGCAAATTCCCGATAATCCGTGCAACAGCATATCCTCCTCTTTATCATCATGGCGATCGACGGGGGCGTATTTACTCACCATCTCGGCGACTTGGGTGGTGAGTGACGGTTTCGACGACGGGACGTGGGTTGGCGGGCTGAAATTGAGAAATTCTGAAGCTCTTGCCCTAACAGGTCGGAGGGACCACAAACTCGCTTTCCCCACTCCTTTGGGAAAGAGGCCTTAGGGTTTGACTGCCCTGTTTGTGCGAAGAGCGAAAAACAGCGTTACAGGTCGGAAATAATTCGCAGAAACTCGAGATCAACGGGAAAATAGTTAGAATTGATTTAAGTAAGCTAATTGGCAGTTTTTAGTAGCTTTAATGGTCGTTGTAATGTGATTTTGCATTACAGCGATTGTACCGCCATATCAGTGATATCACCTGACTCTTATCTCCTATCCTCACGTGCAAGACGCATGCATCAAGCTTACGCTAGCCGCGTTATCCCCGGACCCGTATCGGAGTCGGAGAAACTTGCATCGACTAAGTGGGCCTGAGCTTCATAGAGCTTCAAAAAATTCTTTCTCAAAGTCTCCCAGAACGCCCAGCGTCCCCCAGCAAGGCTATACAACAGACAAGTTTGGACTTTGATCCACGTCCGCCTTTACTCGATCATCTTTTCGCGCGTGGAACACTTCTCGACAACGATCTATCGTCGTCTCTAATCTCTTCAACTTTACTCAATTCCTCTCTAATCGAATAAGATGGCTCCTTTCACTCCTCGAGGTGGTGCCCGTGGAGGTCGTGGCGGCGCCCGTGGAGGCGCCCGTGGTGGTTTCGGTGGTGATCGCGGCGGCTTCGGTGGTGGCCGAGGTGGTGCGCGCGGTGGACGAGGTACGAATTGCGCTTTCGCGGCATTATTGTCGTGGTCTCGATGATCTTGAAAACTGACTTTTCGCAAAGGTGGTGGCCGTGGCGGTTTCGGTGACCGAGGTGGCCGTGGCGGACGCGGTGGACGAGGTAAGCATCTCTACCCAAAGACAACATGATCATGATACTAACGAGATGAAAAGGTGGTGCTCGCGGTGGTCGCGGCGGTGCTGCTGGCGCAAAGGGCGGTGCCAAGGTCATTGTCGTAAGTCGAACCTCAGTCAACTTTTTTCACTTTACGAAATTTTGCGATCTAACTTTCTTTTCCTTCACAGGAGCCTCACCGTCACCCCGGTGTCTTCGTTGTCCGTGGTGGTAAGGAAGATGGTCTTGCTACCCGCAACACAACCCCCGGCGAGTCTGTCTACGGCGAAAAGAGAATCAGCGTGGACGAAGTCGTCAAGAACGACGATGGAACCACCACCACTACCAAGATCGAGTACCGCATGTGGAACCCTTTCCGAAGCAAGCTTTGCGCTGCCATTGCCGGTGGTGCTGATGAGATCTACATCAAGCCTGGTTCTCGTGTCCTCTACCTCGGTGGTGCCTCTGGTACTTCCGTCTCTCACGTCGCTGACATTGTCGGACCTACCGGCTACGTCTACGCCGTCGAGTTCTCTTCCCGATCCGGCCGTGATCTTATCACCATGGCCTCCAAGCGACCTAACGTTGTCCCCATTGTTGAGGATGCCCGTCAGCCTGCTCGTTACCGCATGATCGTCCCCATGGTCGACGTCATCTTTGCCGATGTTGCCCAGCCCGATCAGGCCCGTATCGTCGCCATGAACGCCAACTGGTTCCTCAAGGTCAACGGTGGTGTTCTTATCTCCATCAAGGCCAACTGTATCGACAGTACCGCTCCCGCCGCTGAGGTCTTCGCCGCTGAGGTCCAGAAGATGCGTGCTGAGTCCATTAAGCCCAAGTTCCAGCTTACCCTGGGTATGTTTACTTCCCTTGACAACAACTATGAATCACTCCAGCTAACATGTCTCCAGAACCCTTCGAACGTGACCATTGTCTGGTTGCCGGCGAGTACTTGCGCTACAAGTCCTAAATGGCTTAAGGAGTCATGCTTCTGTGTATTTCGCTTGGAATGGACATTGAAAGAGATAGTCTGCTTTGTCATGCGGTTTCCCAGGTATCTCACGGTTCCCGGTAGACTTATTTGTCTTCAGCTTGCTGCATCAGGGAAAAAATGGTTCACGGCTTTTCTTCAACAACGGCGAGGGGCGTTCCGGGTGGGTTGGATCTGTAAATATCAAATGTTTGTCCGAATCTTAAAGCCTTTTTTGGAGCTTCGCATCTCAAAATAAGGCACTTTGAAAAAGAACAAGGACATCAATCACCATTTTGTTTTTTCTTCGAAAGACTACGGATCCATTTTGATCAGTCAGCCCACCAGCTGCACCTCTTCCTTTTCGTTTTCGTTTTCCTTTTCCTTTTCCTCAGCCATTTGGACGCGCCGTCGGTTTGTTTGTTTGTTGGTTAGTCGGAGAGAAATGGCACGGGATCAGAGAGGATTGTACGATGCTATAAGGCCAGGCTTGTGGCTCTCGTCGGTCTGGCTTACGACTTCATGATACCCCCCACGACAGCCACGCTCGGAGTCCCTGTGTTTTCTCTTTATTAGATTTAGAACAGTTCGAGTAATGCAAGTCGTTAATTTGACATGTCTGTTATCGTGATGCTGTTGACTTGTAGGGGCTGCTTCTATTTCTAAAGCTAGTGTTTTATGTACTTTACATGTTGTGGCACACCTTGATGTGCGTCTACTGGTTTATATACTAAAAAGGCAATATACTGGGTATCAAAGTATTGGCGCTTATCATTCTCGTTTAAGCTACCAGTGACCTTCGTCGGAACTCCAGTTCTGTATCTGGAGAAGGTGCCTTGGCCATGACTACAGTCATTGGCTTTGGTCTATCCTCACCCGCCTTGAGACGGATGTCGTAGTTGATGAGCAGATGCGCCAATACAAGCTTCATCTCATTGTTGGCAAAGAAGCGTCCAGGGCATGCATGCTTGCCCGCGCCAAAGTTGGTGTATGTGTCGTCAAGAGAGGTGAACTGCCATCTGTGGTTGGCTTCACTGGACTCTTGGCGAAGCTTGTAGAACCGGAAAGCGTCAAAACGCTCGGGGTCGGGGAAATAGCGCTCGTCGAGAGCAATGCCAGCTTGGGGGGCGAGGACCTTTGTGCCTGCGGGCAACTGGGTACCGTCAGAGAGAGAGATTGGTTTCATGACCTTGCGGATAAAAGATGCTGCATGTTGGTTAGCTTGGATGTGGATATTGATAAGTGGAACTGAGGAAGAGGACTCACTGATATTTCCGCTCAGACGCTGGACTTCTCTCATAAAGCTGTCCAGCTTCTTCAACTTGGCCAAACTCTCTTTCCTCTCCCAACCGTTCTCCACTTGGAGAATTTGATAGGCTTCCTGGCGTAGTTCCTCTTGAACTTCTGGGTATGCTGCAAGGTCGCAAAGACATTCACAGAGGAGGTTGTTTGTGGTATGGATAGATGCGGCCGCGATGATGAGCTGCAACTCGGCCTGGGTTGTAAGATCGGACTTTTCATCCTCGGGCAGAGCTTCAAGAAGCCATTGGATCATGTCGTCGGGTGCGTCCTCGCCATTGGAGAGTTCCATGTTTTGCAATCGCTCTTTGAGGATGGGCTCGAGCAGTTCCTTGGCGACCTTGATATCCTTGCGAATCTGGCGTAGCTCTGACACGAAGTATTGACCAACAGGTCGAGCCCACTCGGGGATGAACTGGAGCTTGACACATGCGGTAAAGACGTGGACCGCAAAGTTGATAGTAGTGTCCATCCACTTCTCGTCCCGGTTGAGGGAGGGGCCGACAAAAGCTCTGCCGCTCAGGCGAGTGATGGCACGAAGACTAAAGGGTTGCCATTTCACGGGCGTCCAGTCCTCGCAGGCAGGGAACTCGGTTTCCAGTATGTACTCCAGCTCTTGTCTGAGACGCGGCACAACTCGGGTGAGGTTCTGAGTCAACTTTGTTCGGATCAATAGTGCAAGGGTTTCGCCGTTGTGACCAGGCGAGAACTTGGTGTACTTGCTTTGCAGAGCCTATCGGTATGTTAGCATGCTGTGCCAACATGTGTGGGTGTAGGTAAGATTTACGTCTGACACTGCTTCTGTTGCACTGAGGACATCTTCAGGAAGTCCCTTCAGTTCACCCACTAGGCTTGCGGGGACCAAGACTTGTACTCCCTCGGTAGCCTTGATCTGATATACTCGATCGCGGAACTAGTACAACATGTAAGTACATCGATTTTTTGGATAGCGATTGCAGGGCAACAAACCTTTGTGTAGCTATCTTTAATTAATGTTTCAGCGTCAAAAATCCAGTTCTTCTTGGAGGCCTTGTAGAAGGGAACCTCAAGTTGAGATATTTGCTTCTTTGGTAGTATCAACCATAGTGTGAGGATGACTAGAATAAATGTGATGTAATAGCCAGTACGTTTCCCTTCGAGAACGAGTTGTGGATATTGAACGTTGACACCGATAGGTGAGGCGGGGAGACTTGAGGTGTTCTGCATAGTGAATATGAAGAACTTGAGGTTGTTTGGAATAGAGAATAGGTAACTGGAAATAAAAGAGACGTTTTCGATAGATATCAAAATGCGCCTCTTGCTTTTCGAATTTCGGTTTCAAGTTGGGCGGTGATACCGCGAATATGGAATGCGATTGTGTTATAAGTGACTTGGTATCAGCCGTGTATCAGAAGAGCGTCCCCACAAAGAGCGGATGGAAACTTGATCAGGGATCGAAAGAGGCTCGACGAGACTTGTTCCAAACATACAAGATGTGGGAGTATTTGAAGCGAATCCGAGAGGGGGGAACTATGTATATGTTGTAGTTATAGTTGTCGGTTGATATAGATTGATGTTGATCAAAGATGGGGTCAAGGGAATGACTATGTTTCATTTGTTTATTCTGCCAACTGGCCTGACATTGTACTTTACTGCCTAGTTAAACAGCAACATTCATCCTCTGTCCGTGTCACTTGATTTACTACCTATCCAAATTGATGGACTGTTTTTGTCTGAAACAGGTTGGGCCTTTGCAGAGCGAGCATCTCTCGGGAAGAAGCAGCTCCGGCTGTTAGCTTGGCGCTGGTGTCCGAGTAGCGCGCATAAGACTTCCATTCTAGGCCAGTCTTGGACAAGAAAGGATTCGATCTTGTGCTGTTTTGACGCGCTCAGGCACTTGTGTCGAGGGTAAAAAGGTGAGATTTGCGTTGTCTATCCCGTCCGCCTGCCTTTTCCGTTGATGAAGATCATCATGATTGGAATTGATTAGGATGAGCAGCCAATCGACTGGCTCTACTGATGTAAATACCGAGCAGACTAATCATAGACTAGGTTTTGGTGTACTGTAGTGTCGGCAGTTGAAGTTACCGACTGGACTGCTTTAGAGATGGCTCCAACCTTGGTTAGAAAGAAAGAAGAGAATCCCTGACTTGATATTGGTTAGAGATATTGCCTCGAGATATTTGTACTTGACTCTGTTATTATCTCGCTGCATTCTGTCGTTAACTCTTGATGCCATCTACAAATTTTAACTACCAAACCTAACCAACTGCAACAGAATCAGAATCAGAATCAAATCAAATCTGGAATGGCCTAGGCTCTCGGATGTCGGGTCTTCCATACACTAGCGTCGCTAACCAGCAGCGGAAACGACATCTTCCGGCTTGTTATGGATCATTCTCTCTGCCCTACCGACGGATAGACAATTCAACTCATCTATCGGTAACAATCAATTTCAAGCTCGTATTATTTACTACATTGATCGTGTCACGATCATCCTTGAATTTTCCATTCAAATCTGAATCTGAATCTGAATCTGAATCCGAGTTCTCGTAAAACCTCAGACGCGCCGCAATAACTTTTGGTGTAACAAGTGTTACATTTATGTCGCCGACATGCTGGACAGGGAGAACTTGAGACTTGATACCCCATATTTCCGCACTGCTATAGCCTATATAGCTCCCTCGGACGGACGTCGGAGTCTTGCGGAATAATGAAACTTGCCTTTGAGTCTTTCTGTCTCATATCACACTCGCACTGATACCTCGAGATACTCATCATTGCTATTGTTATTCCAACCTCAGATTAACCAACTCAGCAATATCTTCAGCTTCTCAAGATCCATGTCGTCGCCCAAGTCCCCCAAATGTCAGTGTCTCACAAGTCGATAGATCACACACAACATATCTATGTACAGTCAGTCATACGGCTTGCACACCCAACTCGAGCTTCACAGCAGACACAAATTCGAATTGCCTAATCCATCCGAGTGCATGTTACAGAATCTGCACCCCAGAAAACGCAATGGTTCGCCCGAGTAACCCATCCATCATTAATCGTTCCCCTTCCTGTTCCTGTTTCTCGATCCGCTCCGCTCCTCCTCTCATCCTTCTTCTTCCCCGCGCTGTTCCTACACCTCCTAGCATGAGGCAATCACCAATTACCAATCATTGTAAACCAATGCTTACCCCCAGACGCCCGTCGTTGAAAAGTTTTTCGCATCACGATACCGGAACCTTGCTTTGATAGAAAATTTTCTCCTGATCTCGTTGGTTCATCCGAGTTTTCACCATCATATATACTGCGCTTGCTTGTATGCCTTGCCAGCACAGCACAGCACAGCACAGCACAGCACAGCACAGCACAGCAGCCAGGGCGGCTCAGACGAGGCAACCGCAGCCACCTCCATGAACGAAGGAGTCAGCCAATATTGGACGCGAACATGACGTTGAACCCATTGAGGGAGCCAACTAAAATTTGTAAAAATTTTCACCATCTGCAAGGCGGAGCGATGAAAAGTTTGTTAGGAGTTGTTTGCACATTTGTCAAGTGTTGTTGGTTTAATATCTATCCATCGTGTTGTCTATCGCTTGACCTGTAGACTCGTAGTCCATCACTCTTCTAGTTACCCTCAAATCGTGGTTGTAGTAGACTTCCGTCTTAGCCCTTCAACATGGCAGAGTTTCAAGGACTTGGGGCCAAGTTCGATGGCTTTCAAAGCTCGACAAGTGGCAGTTCATCAAGTCCATTCGTGGTAGGTACCAGCATGGCATCACCACATCTCAGCCTCTCACCCAAGTAGCAGACTTCGGATACTTCAACCCATACTTCGCTGTCTCTCACTTCCAGTGTGTGCCTACCGCCGCTCTCAACCCATGATACGGCAAAGTCGCATCATCACATAGAAAACTTTGAACGGTTCGTTGAGGATCTCCAGACAGTATGCACTTCCTGCCATAGGTAGACATGTTATACCACAACTGACAGATTTCAGTCTGCAAAGAGGGCGTTTCCCAATTCAGACTACTCCCGATATAGCGATGTCCAAGTTCTTCTGATACAGTGGGATGAAGACGAACTCCAGGTTGAAGACGAACTAAACGAGTTAAGAAGGGTCTTCAACTTGTACGGCTTCACAACTAACAAGTTTCGCATTCCCACCTCCAACCCCCACCGCAAGCTCAACCAAAAAGTGCTGAGCTTCGTTGAAGAGCATGAAAACGAGGATACTCTTCTTATCATCTACTATGGCGGGCATGGAGTTATCAACAAAGCACGACAATCGACCTGGTCTTGGTATGCTCTAATATCCTATCATGACGTTTGTTCGACCCTGACTGACCATATTCAACGATAGCAAGCGCGACAAGAGCTACGCTACCGTAGAGTGGTCTGCGATACAGACATTATTTGAAACGGCAAAATGCGATGTTCTTCTTCTTCTCGATTGCTGTGCCGCTGCAAGCGCCGCCCCCTTGACCGAGCGAACGACCTACATGATGGAGACGATTGCAGCTTGCGGCTTCGAGACGTGGACGTCTAGCCCTGGCGCGCAGTCATTCACTCACACCTTGATCGAGGTGTTGAAAGAATGGGCCTCACAGCTACCTTTCTCTGCCGCCATGCTACATAGTGAGATCTTGAGACGGCTCAAACACGCACCTCCTGATCGCTCCTCGCAAGGTGTATTGGTTGAGTCAAGGAAAACGCCCACTTACATCGTCTCAACATCTAATGCACACGCTTCTTCTATCACGCTAGGCAAGATGCCTGAAGAAGAAGAAGAGACTGGTTCAGTATCGTCATCTCGAGCGATCCCTGGTTCAAGCATCGGGGACTTTACGGAGAGGTTACAGTCCGATACCTGCTTCTCGACCGAGGATCGTATCCAGGCCTTATTGGCTACAGACACCAAAGGACAACGAGCGGCGCCGCATGTTCTTTTGACAGTTGCATTGGAAGAGGACCAAGTCTTTGATGCCGCAAGTTGTGCGCGTTGGCTGAAGCAGTTTCCACTCTTGGCAACGCATGTGAGCGTCGAGGCTGTCTACCGGAGTTACTCGACTCTCCTGATCTTGTCCGTGCCGGTCGTCGTATGGAATCTGCTGCCGGAACATCCGGCAACTCAGTTTGTGGGGTATGTCAGAACCCGCAACCTCTTATCCAGAGACGCAGCATTGGAAAGTGCGGCAGCGCCAATTCCCATTACTAGGCATATGGTAGGAAACGAAACTGGTGACCTGTTTGATTATACTTCTCCACTGAGATGCGTGTCAGGGCTCAGCAGTCTTGACTCTGGCTATGACTCGTGTCTTTCGCGTCCCGGCAGCTTGGTAGCGTTGAGGCAGAATCGACTACCAGGAGATGGGGCCGTAAACTCCATTGCTGGTCAGGTAAGAATGGGCAAAAGGCGAAACAAGCCATCATCAGTTGAGCTCCTGGGCTCAGAACGGCTGACTTCGATGCCAACCAACACGCGCCCCGGTCTTAAACAGCGAGCAGGCTCAAGTAATCGGGGATCCAATCGTTTAGTTGTCTCGATTGGTGAAGCGGACTTGAATGGCGACAGAATTGGCCATACCTGCGTGCTCTGGTATGGATACGATGTGCAGCAGAGTCGACCCACCGAGAAAGCGGCACCAAAACCAACGTGGTGAGTGAAATAACCCTGAATACAGATCCCCAAGTGGATATTGCCAGTCTTGGACCTTGACCATGGCTGCTTTTCTTGTGGGAAGCCAATAGTACACTGAAGCTAAGATGGATTTAGGAACGAGGATTTCAGGTTTCGGGTGCATAACTCACCAATGTGCCACCACTTGAGAGTTTCTGTCTGGGGGCCTCAAATGCTGGAGCTCATTGGCGAGGTGCATGTTGACCTCTGTGAACTAGTCACAAAAGGACGACTTCCAAAGCTCGAAGCATGGCAGACTCTGCGCCGCAATGGAATCACAACTGGGTCAATCCGCATCAAGTTGGCATACCTAGATGCACGTGAGGACGAAGAACAGCAAAGCTTGGCAACCGAAATGTCAGCGGCAGAGCGACAGGAACAGCGGCGCAAGCTGGAGCGGCAGGGAAGTGATGACGGGCAAGCTCGGGTCCATCAGATGGATTTTCAAGTTTGGTAAAAGACGTCTACCTCGGTTTCATGAGGAGCCATCTCTCGAGCAATACTGCTCCTGAGACAATACGAAAAAGAGACATCCCCACTTGGGCACCTGGGCATCGGTACTAAGGTAGGTCGTTGGTTGATAGTCAAAGGGCTAGCTAGCTGGTATGTGCTGTGTTTGGTAGACCCCACACAGAAAAGTAAATCTTTCCCATCTTATCTGATCATGGCTGGTAATCAGACCTATTCAGGGCTGAGGATAGCGTCGTCTTTCCAATGGGGCAAGTTACAATTGGAAATGTGAACAGAATTCGGGATATCGAGCTCCTTCCATGATCCCTGCTCTGACAAAGGCTTCTGTGGGCAATGCAATATCAACAAATTCTGTCAGGGAAACGGTTCCCCTGACGAGGTTGATGTTTGTGGTTGGGGACAAGGAAGTAAAGGAGAACCGGCACAGACCAGCTCACTTAGCAGGGATGATATCAATTTACCTGACTGCTGCGCTTGTGTATTGTACATGAGATTGCCGCAATGGATAGGTATCCATATATTGGTAGACAAGCTGCATTGGCAGAGAAGTACATACGCATTATGTGCAGGGACAACAAAGCAACTGACTGTGGGTATTTGAGCAGTTTGTCTCAAATACGAGAGTTTTGCTTCGATTAGTTCCGAGATCGGTGAAGTTGCACATCGCAATTAATGAGATGCATCTAATCTCAACATCCAAGGGAGATGTCCCAAGATTAGATTGGATTGATAAAGGCAAGTCCATCTGATAACTTTTTTGGCTGGTTTGTTGGGGTGATCCGATTGGTGGGGATACACCATTCGACAAGGAGGTAAGAGGAAAGAGCGTTTGGAGCCGGGGTATCCAAGTTTATGCCCAAGCTAGACTCGGAGCCAGTCTAGAAGAAAGAAACAGAGTCAAGACAGTGCAATATCTCTCTTGGGGTTGATGTATCAAATTGAATTAAATAATGGGAACTTAAGGAGCCATGTGACTGACTCCTCCACCGTGCCATATCACTCCTTCCTTTCACAAATCAGCCCCTACAGAACTGTAACTGCCACTTGATCGCAACTCTCTCCATGCATCGGTTCGGATAGTTTTCGGAGTCAAAGATGGATGGGGAGGAAACTCGCTCGGCTCTTTATTCGAACGAATCTGGATAAGAAATGCGGGGAGAGGGCGAATACCGCAAGGTCAGCCAGATTTGCTGGCTTTAGTATTCTAAAATAAGTGACTCAAGAGTCTGGCCTAAAACAGCATAAGCTGACTTGACATTTTCGTCTATAATGGGGATACGAATTTAATAATAATGCTCATTATTATCGTCTGCGGGCGCCGTCATCGGTCGTTCATACGGCAATCGATTTCCTTTCCTTTTCTTCAGAAAGCCCCACGGAAACGTTCGGTTCGGCCATCAAACGAGACGGTGTCCGCTGACTACTCAAACTACTCCAACACTGGAGGGTCAGTTGTGGACCAGATCCCGATAAACGGGTAAGAGGATGTCTATCCGGTTCCTATACTCCGGTATTGTTGATGCTACACAGTATAACCTGGTTTCGAGCTCCGAATGGCCGGGCGTGATCGTGCCTTGTTCGGTCTTGATTGCAATATATTGTTGGGGACTGACATGCCACAATCACGGAAATAGACGGTACCTTTTAAATTACAATGTCTATGGTGGTCTGACCCAAAGCTGAGAGCCGTTGTTTCGTTGACTCGGTTAGAGAAACGCCTGCCGTGACTGGTTGGTTCCAGGTCCCGAACCCTTTTATTTTTTTTATTTTTTTTTCTGACCAGAGCTTAGCATAGCCGGACAGAGCCTCATGACTCTGAAGATGGGTGGAAGGGCTGCACTGTTGATTAATGAACCGAGACCGAAAAGATCCGAATAAGACACAGCTCGTATGATGCGCATGTGTGCTTCGTTGACCCCTTGAATTAATTATAGTTTATAGCACTGTGTTGATCTGATCATGTTGAGATTGGGTGTGTGTTATCCCAAGAATACACCATAAGGATTTAATCATTTAGGGACTGCCGATCTCTCACAGTGAGAAATGGTGGTATCGGAGAGACCGGTTCAGTTTTGGGAGTTAGCAAGTATCCTTACCCTAGAACCAACCTTGAATTTTCTAGTTTTTCTAGCTGCTAGTTTTATTGGCCGAATTTTCAGGTTATAAGACAACTAGCAGTCGGGTTGTCCTATCGCTTAAATACTATAGATTATATTCTTGCCTTGGTCAAGTAACCAACTTCGATGTCGGACTTTGGATTGCGAGATCTGGTGACGTTGTGGAGTTGACAGCTCAGGGTTTGCACAAATCCAGCGATCTCACTGATCTTGATGTGTCAGGACAAAGAAATAATCATTGAGTGGCTGATTGATAAGGGGGGGCCAAGAGCCGATAAGCCAATCAGAGAAGAGATATGTGCAAGTCAGGTACGGAGTAGTGTTGCACAAACCGGTCACTGGATCGGCAAATATTAGCTCATAGCCCGTCATGGAAGAGAAACAGAGGGAAACCCTTCGCCATCTATCGATAATGGATAACAAAAGTGGCATAATTGTTGAGTGGAGGATGCATAGGTAAGTATCTTTCTTTTGAGTTTGTGAAAGGGTAGGCCGAGCGATATACAATTGAGCAAAGTTTGAATAAGACACAAGACACAACTACATACTTTGGTTGACCCACGTGTCTTGCACACAGTAAGGATTGATTACAGCAGGTGAGACAAAGCACTGACTGATTGATTAACCTTGGAGGTGATTGATTGATTAAGCATTGATTGATAACGAAATTGCGACATGCTCACCAGCTCATTTTATTCTCCTGTTTCGGCGCTTGAGTTCATTCAATAACCCTGTGTGAACCCTTATTAAGCCTCCTATCTGATCATCATCACCATATCTAAGCAGTTACCACGCATTCATCTATCGTCACGTTCTGGGGTGATCTGTTTATTGTGTTGTGCGTCAAATCCACACCAGCTAAGGGGTGCTAGAATCGCTTGGGACCGGACAGGGACTTTCTCGAGTTCGGGTTCTATTATCCTGGGGCTGGACCTGGACCTGGACCTTGACCTGACTGACTGAGCCTGGGGAAAGGAGAATACGGCAACCGGGTTGCGACGTTATCTAATCATCGTTTGTGCCTGAAATGAGCATCATGCTGTGAAATGGCCTGACCAGTATCTGGATTTTCTTCCAACACCTGTAATAATTCACATGTTTAATTAAACACTCCATGTCTACTGGGTAATTTGTTTATGAATGAGTATAATAGAGTTGCCCGAACAAAAACTGATAAGATAATCCACTGGCAACCTACCAACAGGTGGTTAGTGACACGCCCCCCAACCCAACAGTGCCAATGCAAAGCACCTAATGGATAGTCCCACAGTGGGGATTCCCCAGCCCGCATCGGGGCGCTATCCATGGCAATGGCAACAGCAGAGCAAGAGCAATGGATTGGATTTTTTAAAACCTCCCGCCCGCTCTCGGCCGCTACTACTTGTATTTGAGTCTTTTGCCCCCTCCAGCTTTCCTGAGCTTCTTCTTTCCTCACAATCCAAGACAACAAAGTTTTTTCTAATTGCAGTTTCTTATCGGTCAATTGCGTCTGCAAGACCTTAAACTTCACGAACCCTACAAATACCATATACCTACCTCTCAGACGACAGCACTCACAATCCCTGTCTGTTGCTGCATCGTCATGCTATTTGAATCCTGACGTCGCCTAAACCGAACCACACTATATATATTTCCGCGAAAACCCGTCACAATTTACTCGTTGCGAAGAGCTTTTCAACAACACCTACACCCGACACTTCGGCTCCTCAACAACGACTTTCAGTGGGTGGCTCATAAACACATTTGGCCCATCATGATTGCTCCTGCTATTCGAATTGACGGCATCGTCAACCCCGCCACTCAACCCCAACACGAACTCATAATGGCCGAGGGTGCTCCTTCAATTGCACCCTCGCTAACCTACTCAGACGATTCCGACTCCCAAGAAGATGAGCCAGTCATTCCACTCGAGCGCCGTCGTCGTGCATCTACACGCCTGATTGCTCAGAATGCCCGAGACATTCAGCGAATCACTGGTGAGACACCAGCTGAGTACATGGGTCGATGCTGCGGTGGTGCTTGCTGTATGAGCGACCGAAACAACGTAGAGTACGAGGAGGTTCCTCTGCCCGACAACGATGCTTTCAAGTCACTCGGACTTCGGCTTGAGAAGATTCCTGCCGACCTAACCGGCATCATCCCCATGCCCGAGCAAACTGTCTTTTTCACCTCAATTCCTCGGCCGACATCTTCTCCTTCTGACTCAGCTGTCTCGCTTGACTCCGATTCTGAGTCTTCCCCTTTGTCATCTTCCTCCAAGAACAACTATTTAGTTCCTGGTCCTGGATATGAGGGTGTCGACACCACCATTCAACCTCCGCGATTCGTCCAGCCTCATCCTCCTCATAACGTGTACCCGGCCAAGATCCACAATACCCGTGAGCTCACCAAGCCTGGTGCCGAGAAGCGAACTTTCCACTTCGATCTTGATATCACCGACTACCCTCCTGAGGAAGTTTTTGACTTCAAGGTTGGTGGCGCCATTGGTGTCATGGCCCCCAATGACGAGATTTCGGTTGATGAGATTCTCGATGCTCTCATGATCCCACGCTTCCAGCGTGACAAGCCTGTTCTCATGAAGACAACCAAGGGTCGTTGGCCTACTGTCTGGGGTGACGAGAAGGCTCGCGAGCTTATCACTACACGCCGTGAGCTCCTTACATGGACCACCGATATTCAGTCTTATGCTCCCACTAAGGAGCTGCTCCGTGTCATCGCGGAGCATGCTACTGCTCCTAATGAGAAGAAGATCCTTGAGTATCTTTGCTCTAATGAAGGTGCAAGCATCTTCTCCGATTTCCGCGGTGGTCCCCACACCACCCTCTCTCAAATCCTTAACGCGTTCCCTAGCTCTCATCCTCCTATGGATCAACTTCTCTCTGTCCAAGCTCAGCTCATGCCGCGATTTTACTCTCTTTCCAACGATCCTACCGAATCATATACCCTTCGAGAACATGCCCAGCGCCGCCTGATCGAGATTGCTGTCACGGTCCATGACTCCATGGATTGGCGACGTGGCTGCCGTGCCGGTGTTGGATCTGGATTCTTTGAGCGACAGGCTCACAAGTTTATGAGAGCCCAAGCTGCTGGTGAACGCTCCCCTCAAATATACATCCCAATGTTCAAGGGTTTGATGGCCAACCCGCTGGCTAAGCAATTCAACTCTGATGGTCCTATGCTTCTGATCGGTGCCGGTGTCGGTATTGCCCCATTCCGTGGCTTCGTCCAGCGTCGTCTCAAGCAGGCCAACTGTGCCAACAAGGTTTGGGTCCTTCAGGGCGTCCGAGATTCGTTGGTGGATGAGATTTACAGTGGCGAGTGGGGCGTCCACGAGGAGGAGGTGAAGCGTGTTGTTCAGAGCCGAGTCGGTACTGGCAAGTACGTGCAAGAAGAGGTTATGAACCAGTCTGACCTTGTCTGGTACATCATTAACTCCTTGGATGGCCGTATCTTTGTGTGCGGAAGCAGCAAGGGTATGGGCGAGGGTGTCGAGGATGCTCTCTGCGACGTCGCCATGGAAAAGGGCAACCTTGAGCGTGAGGAGGCCCGCAACTTCTGGAAGCTCAAGAAGGAAGAGGGCAAGTATATCTCCGAGACATGGTAAATGACGGGGGGGGAAACGGAACAACGGAAAAGCTTGGATATGTTTGTTTCATACGAAGGGAGAATTGGTGGTGCAAGGGCATTGTAACAAAACTCAAGAATGCCGGCCGACACATTTTAGAAGGCTGCTGCACAAGCGAGAGGGATAGCATATGGCATTTTCTGATTCGAGACAAGAGGAGCATTGGGCATAGTAACGGCGTTATAGGTTTATGAGTTTGGGTTGCTATCTGCTCTTGCGGATTGTATATTGACTATTTCCTTTATGGAAAATACCCTCGGTGGCGGAATAAGGATGTTCAAAAAGAGCTTATTCTGCCCTTTTCGATATTTGAGATCTACAAATCAAAATGATTGAAGATCAAAGTGGCCTATATGTCTAGATGTCGGTGATATGCTACTTGTTGAGTTCCTCCAGCTTTACCTTAACAACCAGGAATTGGTGAAGCCCGCGTGTCCCGACTTGAAAGACTTTTCGACAGCATGACTACAGCATTGAGATCTTCTCTATCTACCTACTCATCAACGGACACAGAAATAAGGGTCAACCTCCAGACACACGAGGTAAGTATCTCGTATGTCCAATCCCTCTAATGAGTGCAGATGTGATTCTTACTGCCCATGACGCCAGACTTCCTTTTCTGGCGACTGACCCAGTCTGATAGGCTCGGCACTCGCTTGTCAGTGGGATGTGGCATGCAAGGGTCCGAAGCTGCATTTTGTCAGCGGAACATATGTTCGGCTTTCTTCATTGATCTCGCGCGCGCGCGTATTGCAAATCAAAGCGGTCTAGCTAGCATGAGGGAAATCCGGGGTTGTATTCCAATAGCGTTCTATCCGAGTGCCCGTTGTACTCGAGTCAGGATGCGGGAGTAAAAGTCTGCTTCAAGAAGGGTGAGGGCTGTTCGCATGGATAACAATCGGGTTATTGGAGCTCCTGTTGCATGTAAAGTTTCTATCTAACTATTTCTAAACAGAGTATGACTACACAGACGATAGAGCGTCTGTAGCGGTGAGATGTATGTACGGATACATGTGAACTTGATAACACACGATCTCCACTTGATATCGGTGCAACCACACGAATATGGCGCAACCATACGGACGGAGTATTTCCGTCGAGATTCGAGTGAACAGATCTCATGAAGCATATTAGCTGATTGCGTGATTCTTATCACGAATCATTGATCATCAGATATCATCTACTAATGAATATACAGTCTTTAGGGAAAAAGAAAGAAAAAAGAACATCATGATCGCTTCATGGTAGCCCCGATACTTCCGGCTCTTATCCTTATTGAGCCCATATATCCGGCTGAATAATGTTTATGCAATCCATGAGGTCTAGCGCGCGCAAGTAAAAAAGGTGCAGGCGGGTAGCTGGCAAGTATACTAACCTGATCAGTATAAGCTTGTACCTGACTGATGCAATTCTGGTGGTGCACCATTAGTCAGTGGAGGTTGCGATTGCAAAGAATCGGCAGGGTCTCAAGTCGGTTTTTTTCTCTTGCGCGATTGGGGACTAAAAGTTGTTAATGGGGATCCGATATGCCGGGCGGGGTATTGTAGATGAATAGTGCGGTCGTAGCCTAATAAAGATTTGTTATGTGAGGGAGATATTGCTATATATTCGACTTGTTCCCCATTGCACATCCCATCTCATCATCAGCTTCTCACTCAACTCACTTACATACACTACTCACACCTACCTATACGTCATACAAAACCAAACACCACTCACAATGGCCGCCAAACTCTCTGCCAACGCCCTCATCGAGCTGGCCAAGAACCGCCGCTCCTACTACGCCCTCTCCAAGAACCTCCCCATCTCTACCCAGCGCATCACTGAGCTCGTCAACCAGACCACCCTCGAGAGCCCCTCATCCTTCAACTCCCAGACCAACCGTGTCGTCGTTCTCTACGGCGCCGAGCACGACAAGCTCTGGGACATCACATCTGATGCTCTCCGCGCCATCGTCCCCGCCGAGGCCTGGGAGGCCACTGCCAAGCGAGTCTCCGGCTTCAAGGCTGCCGCCGGAACTGTTCTCTTCTACGTCGACAACACCACTATCCAGACCTTCCAGGGCAAATTTGCCATCTATGCCGACCGCTTCGAGCCTTGGGCTGTCCAATCCGCTGCTATCCAGCAGTACCTTCTCTGGACCGCTCTTGAGGCCGAGGGTCTTGGTGCCAACCTCCAGCACTATAACCCTCTGATCGATGAGAAGGTTGCTGAGACCTGGAAGATCCCCTCCACATGGACCCTCAACGCTCAGCTCGTCTTTGGTGCTAAGGAGGGCGAGGCCGGCCCCAAGACATACGTTCCTCTTGAGGAGCGTGTCAAGGTCTATGGCGCTTAAATACAATATTCAAAAGCTTGCGAGAAATCAATCGGATTGGGGATGGGAACCTGCATTTTTAGCGAACAGTCAGTATTTAAGGGATAGAGCATAGAAGCTCGTCATTACCGCAATGAACCAAGAAAACCATTGTTATCAACATTTGAAATTTGTTCTTTGTCGTTGATGCATCCGTGATGTACTGGTAACTAACTTCTTGGAACCAAAACTGGGTATGATGCATATCTGATGAAAATCACCTACCCATTGCAGTAGGTCCAATAAATAGAAAACGCTTCATGACTTGATGCAATTATGTAAGAGGTATACAATTATATGCAAATATCCAAACGCTCAGCTCAACTGGGATTTTGTTCTTTATACAAAATGCATCACTTTACTCAACCACCCTTCCTAGGGCCTGTCCCATCTTTACCTGCTGTCCCTTCTCCACCGCCCAGTCCCAGCCGGGGTGCTGGTTGTTCTCACCCACTTTGTTTGCAGGTGCCTCAAATACGAGTACGATAGTACTACCCAGCTGGAAGCCACCCATCTCCTCACCGCGTCGAAGTGCATGGCCTCTCAGAATAGGGCTAGCAGCCTCGTATGTTGCTTCGGCAAACCCTTGATATACCTCACCCCTGCTGGCCGCCTCTTCAGCTGCCCGATCCGCCGCCGTGTCGGTCAACAGGCTGTTAGTTCGCAGTTCCTTATCAAAGTTAACCACAATAGAGCCAACGTTGGTTGCACCGACTGGAACGTAGCTGAAGAAACCCCAACGCCAGCGACCCAAAAGCACTACACGCTCGTTGAGGGTAAAGAGACCAGGTAGGGTTCGCTGCAGATATGGGGATACGCTGTAAAGTTCTCCAGCGAAGTGGCGACGGCGGTCAACGACCCAGTTGGTGGGAGAGTGAAAACGGTGGTAGTCACCAGGCGCCAAATAGATAACTGCGTAATAGAGGGCTGTAGTCTTATCCGGTGATACAACATCGTACCAAGGTCGTTCACCCAGAGCGAGTTCGGCACTAACTTCGGAAACTGTACCAGGAGATGCGGGCATGGACTCATCCTTTACTGAAGGACCACGTTTTCCAGTACCAGAGAGGAGATCGGGAAGAGTGTACGAGATACCGTTGACCTGAGCAAATTCCGCATCCTGCTTAACAAGGGCTTCCTCGTCCGATATGTCGGTGGAAGCTAGGCTGGTGGCAGGTGTAGAAGTGCCCGAGGTGCCTGAAATGCTTGCAGGAGGTGTGTTCTTTCCAAGGAGAGCATCAATGCTGTAAGTCATACCCTTGACTTGCTCAATGTCACCGCCTTGGATCTGACCGTATTGGAGGACCTTGCCATCGGAGGGGCAGACGAGAGTATGAGGATCTTGGTCGAGCGGTCGAGCACCAGGTTTGAGAGTACGGTAGAAGAAGGATGCAAGGTTGGGATAAACGTGGAGGTCGGGTTCGGCGACTTCGTCAAGACTGAGCTCGTTAGCATGAGTTTGCCACGTTGTTGAGGGGGGGTAACAAACTTGACACCGAAAATCCAAGAATAAAGCTTGAAACCGGGAACTCGAAGGTAGTAAGGAATGGTCAACTCATTAAATCGACCCCAGAGTCTAGAGATGGCTTTTAGGGGCAGAGTTGACATAACCTGGACCTGCCTGTACCTGAGTTAGCATTGACCGCGGTTAAGGGGCAGAAATGTTGGACGTACCAAGGACCGTCAGGACGAATTCTGGCACGCTTTTTCGGCGTCTTAGTACCTTCTTGTCCATCTTCCATCTCAAGTCTCTCCTTCTCACGAGAAGAGACCTTATAAAATTGGACGAGACCGAGGAATCCAATACCTAGACCGACAGGGATCTGGTACCATTGGATTTTGGAGTTGCGCATGGCCTCACCAAGGCGCTGAGAGAATCTCGGTCTCTTGCCCGAGTTGGAGGCAAAGGTTCGAATTGAAGAGGCCGAAGGCCGTGATAGGCATCGCGATCTCGTCAAGGCTTGGAGCATGTGTCGCGAAGCAGATGGCGAACCACAGGTTGCATAACGACCGTGGGTATAGAATGAGTTGCGGAGCATGTGACTGCCGAGTTGGGAGGAGCAATGACCAAGGGTTGGAGCCATAGCGGGCAGAGACAAGCGACAGCGACCAAACGCTGCCGACCTGGAGTTGTGGGCTGTCGTAGAGAGGGAGAGTCGAATTGAGGCAGATGAAGTCTCTTAAAGAGAATTGGGACACTTTTGATATTTTTTGACAAATGTTGACGTCAAAATCCAATGATGACGATGGGCTGCGACTTGCTCAAGCTTCCAGTTAGTTAGTCGCACACATCTTCTTGGTAGGTGGGCTGTAGGTCTCGGATGCAAAAGACGCCGACCGCCGAGAATGGTTTTTTTGAGTGTCTTCTCGAACAAGCTTGAGTGGGAACGGAAGGGGATGAACGGGCAGATGTGGGTAAGACTGGATGAGAGACTTGACCAATAAAGAGTCCGACTCAGCGATGAGCAACTCCAATTGATGGAACACAGGCAGGAGTACGTACCGACCGACACCGCAATTGCTAAAGCACCCAGGCCAACGTTACCTGTACCTGAGAAGCTTAGCTTACCTAGGTACCTGAGGTAGGTACGGTACGGATCCCCATATGGCAAAAGGCCACCCTGACCACTATCCAGGTTGATGAACCATCACTTCCATTTATCGCTACTTTCTCTCCGCAGAAGCGTTGCCTTTTTGAAGGCCAACAATCACATACACTTCTTCGCCTCTTACCACAGCTACTACAGCATTTACTCTTCACCTGTTGCGCATCATCTCGTGTACTGATCTTTGCTTCATTCGCCGCCAGACCTTCTCCCTTGACATGCGACCCGTTTAGTGTTAGTAAGACGACACAAACCGACGTCAGTCAATAAGTCGTTACCTTTCCTCAAGCCAAAGACGAGGGGCGAGCTTTCATGTTGTCGACTATCGATATATATGTTCCTGCACCATAGTTTATTCAACGTCGATTTCGTCGCATCTTTCTTTCTTAGTCGCCGCTCCTTCACTCCGACATTTCGGACTGCTTCATTCACCCTTAGCTTACATTGGCGTGGCATGCTACTAGCTTGATCATCATGGCTTCTGTGCCTTCTGCGACTCGTCCTGAAGACGATAATTCCACCACCACAGCGCCGTCAGCAGCTGACGGACAAACTGTAAACCTACAGGTTTTGTCACCGTCTGTTGGCGTGACCCGACCCTTGCTGTTTCCCAGTCTCGCTGTTAGTACTACGGTCAAACAGCTCAAGGACAAGATTCGACAGACTCTCCCCTTGCGCCCGGCTGATGAGAATCAGCGCTTGATTCATCGCGGGCGCGCGATCGTTCGCGAGTCTGATACCTTGCTTGACATATTTGGCGCAGACGTGGTAAGCTTCCTACAATTACATCCTTGACCATGGATCAACCAACTGACTGCTCGGCTTTCCCCTGCTATAGGTTCGCAACCCTGAGCAACAGACAATTCATCTTGTTATTCGCGATGTGCAAGACAGCCAATCCTCAGCCGCGACCGCACCTTCTGCGCCTTCAGCACTTCCTGCTCCCGTACCAGCGCCAGCGTCAGGCCCTAGCCCAACCGCTTCTGCCCCGCCAACGAATCCTCCGCGAGCACAACCTCAACACCCTCAAGGTCATGGCTTAGGATACCAGATGCCTTGGCGAAATTCGATGCCGCAGACCTCCAACCCTTTCCCTCAGCCACGCATGCCGTCGCCCTCTCCATCTCACACCGCCGAGCAGGCTGCGGCCTTCCAACATCACCACCAGAACATGACGCAGTGGCTGAATAACATTCAACGAGAAGCTATGACAAGAGCTATTAACCAGAACCAACGCACACGAGCTCAAATGGGAATGCGCGGTGTTGGAGACAATGGTTTAGGGACTGTCCCGGTAGGGGACGGTAGCGGTCGAGCAAGCCCAGCACCAGTTCCAGGTCAAACCATCTATCGCGAGCATGTTGGGCCAAACGGGCACACGTACCAGGTCGAGACTGTCGTACGAACTGGAGGAAGTGGGCAACAGGGGAGCGGTGGTGCTGCGGTCTCAATGTCACCAGCCGATGTACATAACATCATCCGGAGTGCTGATATTAACCAAGCTACGTCAGCAGCGGCCAGTGCAATGCAGCGGAGTGCTTCCAGCACTTCTCTACATAACCGTCCCTTGGCACAACCCGGAGTGCCGGCACCTGTTTACCCACATGGGTATTCTATCATGTCCAGCAGACGGGGGACCCCCGAGCCCGCTTCTACTCGACTTGCTCCCACCGCAGCTTCTCGAATTGCTCAACCAAGACAAGGGCCTGAGGTCTACATTCTTTCATCACCTGAAGGCCCCAGAGCTTTGTTGTTTAATAATACTAGTTCTGAAGCGTATTACACCCCACGGCTTAGAACCCAAACGAGTCTCCAACAACTCCAGCAACTGCGTCAAACCGTGATTGGTCCAACTCAGGAGGCTGGAATTGAGCAAATGCAGCAGAGACACCACCACCACCATCATCACCACCATCCTCGCCCCCATGTGGTACCGAATCACTTGGGCCAGTTCCAGCCGCAAGGACATCCTTTTCGTGCTAATCAACATGATCGACAACTCCTCCAATCTTTGCTCCAGCAGCCTGTGCCCCAACAGGAACACGTACCCCAGGACCAGGCTCAAAACCAGGCTCAGGACCAGGGCCAAGGTCAAGTTCAGAACCAAGGTCAAGTTCAGAACCAAGGTCAAGAACCGGAGCCCGGGGCGTTCATGGGCCCCTTGATGCATCGAGGTAACCCACCCATGGCAGCACTTCCGCCACTACTTATGCAGCTGTGGCCACACATTTGGCTTCTGTTCCGCTTGGCCTTGTTTGTTTGGTTCTTTACTTCTCCTGATGCGAGCTGGTATCGGTGGTTTACCATTATTGTGATAGCTGTATTCATCTTTGTGCTCAGTACCGGAGTTTTTAACGGAGTTCCAGATCACGTTTGGCGTCCCCTGGGGCGACACCTAGAGAACTTGATTCCCATGGAGCCAAGGCGTCAACAGGGCGTCGCTGTACCAGAGCAGCGTAACCAGCAGAACCCACAGCCCAGACCGAACCCTGACCCTACTGAGATGGCAAGGCGGCTTGTGGAGCAGCACGAAGGTCCAGAAAATTGGATTCTTTCACAAGTTAGACGTCTGGAGAGAGCTGGTCTCTTGTTCCTAGCCAGTATTGCACCGGGTGTTGCTGAGAGGCATATCGCCAATCTGGAAGCCGCAGCACGAGCTGAAAGAGAGCGCGCAGAAGCTGAAGCTAGAGAAGCTGAGGCAGCAGCAGCAGCAGCAACAGCAGCAGCGGCGGCGGCCCAGAATGATGAAAACAATGAAAACGCGGCTGAGAATGAAGGCGAAGGGACGACTACAGGTACCGAGACAGATCAAGCGGAGAGGGCACCGGAGGACCATGAAAGATTACGAGGAGAGCAGGGAGTTCAGGAGGGCAACCAGCATGGCGAGCACAGGGAACCACTTATTGACCTGTAAGTATTCAGTTGCAAGAGGGATATACACTGGTTGAAATGTGTTGCATGTGTTCAGATGAAAGACGAGAGGAAAAAATTATACCAGCGTGTCAGGCATGTTAGGCGCTGAACCGAAGGGAAATACTGGAGTTGATGGTGTTTCGTTTCTTTTACTTGGTTTCTCTTAATGGGAAACTCGTCCCAGAAGGCAGCCGGGCGCAGGCCCTTGAGTTGATTTTCCATCCATTAGCTAGCGCTTCTTTAGAGAGAGGGTTTGCCTGTTTAGTCTATTTTCTTTTACTGCAGAAAACAAGTACCCATAGCGGTTGATTTGAAGCAAGTAATTAATAATTTTGACTTGATGCCATTGAAATATTATTAAATTACCTGCCAGACATGAATGTTGACAGCACGACGATGATGTCGTAGCTTTGTTGCTACCTCGAATTTCTTATCTTATCAGTGGGCGATGATATCAGACGTCGTGTGGATTTGAGCTTCATGTTTGGCCTTTGAAGCTTCAAGATCGTCATTCACTTTGTGAAGCATTTGCATACAACACCGATACCCCAGGACGCCCGCATAGTGAATAACGTACTCTGCCGAAGCGAAGATAACTATCGTTCTTCTAACTCTTTATCTTATAATTGGAGTCAGCTGAATCTCACTGGGAAACATTACGCTGTCGCTACAATGAGTGGTGGATGGAATACTAGTTAGTCTCTTTCCTCTTCTTGTATATATCGAAATACTGACCTGAGCTACTATAGTTGAATCCGATGCGGTATGATCCGAGCTCCTTATTTGTTGATCTATCCAAAGCTGACAAAGACCCAATAGGGTGTTTTTACCTCCCTCATCGAGAACCTCGGCGTCAAAGACGTTCAATTCGAAGAACTCCTCACCCTCGACCCATCCGAGCTTCTCACCCTGCAGCCTGTCTACGGGGTGATCTTCCTATTCAAGTACCCGACCGACCAACCATATGCGACACCCGAGGGACCCCGCGACGGCTCCTTCGACCACGCCGCCTCCGAGAACATTTTCTTCGCCGCACAGACGATCCAGAATGCTTGTGCTACACAGGCCCTCCTCAGCGTATTGCTAAACAAGACGAAAGATGTCGAAGTAGGCGAGCAGCTGGGTGACTTTAGAGAATTCACCATGGTGCTGCCACCCGAATTCCGCGGCGAGGCGCTCAGCAACTCTGACCTCATCCGTGAGGTGCACAACAGCTTTGCTCGTAGCAGCCCCTTTGCCGACGAGACGGACAAGACTGGAGCAGAGGCGGAGGATGCCTTCCATTTTATCGCCTACACACCCATCAACGGTACCCTTTACGAGCTCGATGGCCTGCAGCCCGCTCCCATCTCCCACGGCGCCTGCAGCTCTGAGGACTTTTCTACCAAGGTCGTAGACGTTCTTCAGCGCCGAATTGCGCGATACGATACTACTGAGATCCGCTTCAATCTCCTTGCTATGTGCCGGGACCTACGACAGCGAGCGCGAGACTTTGGCGACGAGGAGTTGTTGGCGCGGGAAGAGCGTAAGCGACGAGACTGGATGTTTGAGAATGCTCTGCGAAGACACAACTTTGTTGGTTTCGCGGGTGAGGTGATGAAGGGCGTTGTACGCAGCAAGATCGCCGAGGGGGGTGATGCTGCGTGTGACAAGTGGGTGAAGGAGAGCTTGGAGAGGAGAAAGAACGTGGAGCAAGCCTACAGAGGTCGAGCTGGAGGAGGTGGCGGCGATGGAGATGGCGATGTTGATATGGGTGCTTAGAACACTTAATGAACTTGTCATGGCGGGATGGAGATACCATATTAAACGACTGGGCTTTATGAACGAGCGTGGTTAGGCTATTGGCTGATACTTCATAATAGAGGTTATACGTTTAAGACAAGAAAGTGCCCAAATCTCTTACGGGATCAGAAAAATGATATATACAGTTCATATCTCATTTCATACGTTTCTACATGACATTTTACATCTCAGTATCTGTTCTTTTCTGACCGCAGCCCGTCCTTTTCACCGAGTTGCTCAATCGTGCTAACACAAGCATTGCGTTCATATACTGTTTTTAGGACGTTGTCGTCAACCGCCCTGTTGTCCCCATCCAGAAGCAAAAACAGTCCCTTCCCACAATTCCAAAATGAAGAACTGCCTCGCCTAAAACGGTCGAAACAGAAAACAAAAAGGCTCATGTGTGAGTAATGTCTCCTCCTGAATTAGCGTACCCATCGGCCGGGAGGGGGAGACATAGGGGGCTCGTCTTTGGCAGCGGAGACGGCAGACGCAGCCGTGGTGGAGCTGCTGTGATCGCGGCGCTCGGCGTAGTTGAGATCAGTCATTGCATGCTCGGATCCGGTGGGTTGGTCGTCTTCCTCAGGGGTTCTGCGGTGTCGGATTGCGCGGATGAACCAAGGTGCACGACCAGAGCCTTTCCAAGTCCAGTACTCTTTGAGATCGTACTCGCTGGGTTCAATGTAGCCGCGAGAGACAAAGACAACAATGCCGACAAGGCCATTGAGAACGGCATAAACGAAAACACCACTGATCAAGATTAGCGAGCGTACCTGACGAAGGAAGAAAGTGAAAGACGTACGCGATAAGGCCGTAAGCTACACTGTAGCTGAAAGGGATAAAGGTCATGACCACGAAGGAAGGGAGAACATCGCCAATATAGCGCCAGTTGATCTGGGTGATTTGTCGAATCATCATGCAACCAACCTACCCACAGCGTTAGTCCTATCAATGGTAAGGTAAGAGACGAGGTGGAACATACTAGAATCAACGTACAACCCGTCGCCCAAGGTGGGACAGATGCGAAGATGGGCGCAAAGAAAACGGCTACAATAAAACAGATACCAGTTATCATGGCAGTCAAGCCGGTTCTTCCGCCCTCAGCAATACCAGCGCCGCTCTCGATGAAAGCAGTAACGGGAGAACTCCCCAACAAGGCGCCAACAGAGATGAAGGCAGCATCAGTGCAGTATGCAAGGGTTGAGCGGGGAAAGTCGCCATCACGAGGGTTGACGACACCACAGAAACGAACCATGGAGTAAAGAGTGGCGGTAGCATCGATGATGTCTACGTAAAGAAAGGTAAACAAAGCGAGGGCGAAATGGGAAGCCGAGCCGCCAAAGTTCCAGTCAAGTGCGTTGAGAGTTCTCTCGATCGGATGCCAGACAACGACCTGCTTGAAGAAGTCGAATCGGCGGTCTCCATCTGAGTCATGGGGGAAGAAAGTAAAAGGAGTGTTGCGGCTGAGTGTTTGTCAGAAGATGCTGATAGAGTAAGAAGGAGTACGTACGGCCAAGAAAGGATGGAGACAAGGGAGATGCCAATAATGAGGGCGTACTTGACGCGGAACGCCATCAGAAAGGCTGTGACAATACCGCCGCAGAATATTGCAATCCAGAGCTGCTCTAATTAGCTTGCGAGTTTTAGGTCAGAAGCCTATTCAAATCACCTTGGGGCTCGTCATTACTCCTTCTTGACATATACCGTTTTCGTCCCACATCTCCTGAGGACAGCCCGCAAGAGTAAGGGGGGTGGCCTCTCCACCAGTAATTGCGCCGATTCCAGCAGAGTACGAGAGGCCGATTTCAGTGAGGAAGAACCCGATACCAACACCCGTGGCAGTCTTGATAGTGGCAGGGATCAACTTGACGAGCCACTGGCGCATGCCTGTAAGGGCGAGGAAAATGAAGATGAGACCTTCAACGAAGACAGCTGTGAGGGCGAGACGATACGAGATGGGGCCACTTCCATTGTATCCGACGACTTGGAAGGTGAAGTAGGCGTTGAGGCCCATGCCAGGACTGTCAAAGAGTGAGCATGGGCTGAGAGGTGCTTTAAGAGAAGAGAACGACTCACGCAATAGCAACAGGGAGGTTAGTGAGAAGACCAAAGGCGAAGCTTGCCATGCCTGAGACGGCGGCTGTGGCAGTAATGATATCTCGTCGAATGTCTACCACTTCAGTCAGTCTCGGTTTACGTCGCAGAAGATTCGGTACATATTGACCTTCTTTGCAAGCCATATAAGACTCGATCTTGTCACAGGCTTTTCTGTCTACCAGGTCACATTCGCAAGTTCCACCAGTTTGTTGGAGTAGCGCCGCCTATGAAGAATCAGCCAAAGGGTGAACACAGAGGATTGTGTTGTATTGCATACGTTGACGGCGATAATGTATGCCATAGTGGCGAAAGTAGTCAAGCCAGCACGGCATTCTCGAAAAAAGGTCGACCCAGCAATCTCGTCTGGCTAAAAGAAACGATTAGTTGATGATGTCGAGGGGAAGGGGGGACGAGTCGAGTTTCTTACGTGACCGCTACCGGAGAGGCGAAAGAAGTGACCAAAACGCGAAGTGGTAATGTAGCTGTCGAGATAGTCAAGAAAATCGCGAAAACCGCAGAAGTGAGAACGGCCAACTTCTTCTTGTGCGAAAGAGTGCTCATCTTGGGGAGGCATCATGCCGTGAACTGGCGGAGGTGAAGTAGCCATCGCCGAGGCTTGTTGTGATGTTGAGTTGAGGCGCAAAAGGCAAACCAAGAACAGGGGAAGGGAAGGGCTTGCGGAGAGGCGGAGAGAATGATTATGTGAAGAGTAAGTGAGGGGATGTAGAGGAGAGAGAAAGGAGTGACGAGGTTGGGCTGTTTGTGACGCCAATAAACACCCTTGAAGAGTAAAAGGTGACACCAGATGAGATGAAGAAAAAGATGTTCCTTTCCCGCGGCGATGCCCAAGAATCCGAAAATTATATTAAACAAGATCAGACTTGCAGTGCTGAAGAAAAAGAAAAGAGAGTGAAAGGAAGTGGGAGGATCACAGTTGGAGGTGGATGGCCAAGTTTCCTGACAGCTGCTGCCACTGCCAGCCAGCAAAATAGAGCGAATCTATGGTAATAAAACTACCTACCTATGCATCACAGGACTCGAACTTCGAGTCCAAGTTTGCGAGTTGCGCAAGATGAGATGATGGATGCTTGCACACACATGCGCCACGTATAGGTACACGCACAGCATAGTCTTTGTCCTTGGAAAACAAAACAAAGGGAGTTGTCATATACAGCTATACCTTGGAATGTTTGCTTGGAAGCAGTACTTGTTCATGGCGCGCAGATCATGCCTTGCGTTTGAACGACCTTGTCATAGTTTGCAGCAGCAAACGGCCTTTATCACATCAGCCCTGGGATGGTCAGTGTAGAAATTCAAGATAATACTTAGCACGATGTATTTATAATCTTTAAATATGACCTTGTATTTATTGACACAGATATATGTCCACTTTGACACGGCATGCCTGACTGTCGACTTGACCGGCCACACTACATCTTATTCCTGAATACAGAAGTATTCACCCAGCAGAACTCACTCGATGAGATCACCACTAACAAAACCTCTACATACATCACTGAAAGTGCTCTTGAGTACACGAGTCCTGGCTCACACAAACCAGGCGTTCGTATCACCTCATGCAGCCCGCCGAAGTTGATGAAGCGAGAAGGCGTCGGGTATCAAAGGTGGCGACAGAAATGGTTGGCTAATGTTAACGTGATACAATGCTCAGTATGTCTGTAGCCGAAATGAACCAGTTCTTGCTGGCTTTACTCTTGATATAGGGAACAAGGCCGAGTGACGTTGGCCGAGACTTTTATTGTGCTGGTGAACAATGACATTCGATCATGCAATAAGAAATGATAAAACTAGAAAGCTTGTAATATGGTATGAACATTAGCATCACGAGGTGAGATGCGTCACAGTCTGCTGGCCATGTCATATTCTTTCTTTTAACTTGCACAACCCTCAGCATTCTGTCTAATATACTGAGCCTTTACTCTTCACTCAAGATCCGTCCAGCCATTAAGCAGTCCAATGTATGTTGATACAGTCGAAATAACCACAACTCTATCTACCGATGTAGCCATGATCTTTCCGATCTTCATCACTTGACAGGCCTCAATCACAACAACCCTTGCTCGCATGGTCAGTCAACCTACACGTTGTATCACTGTGATTCCATGACGCATATATCACTCAATATAGAATTTCAGCCTCAAGCATCAGTTAATAAGAACATATAGTACAGTAAATCATTTCATCTTAACACTTAATCGCCCATGTTGTAAAATTTGTAAGCATATAATATCGCAACTTTGGGTTTGATATCCAGGTGAATCCTTATTGTTCTCAATGATCGACAAACTAGACCCCTTAGTCACTCTAAATATACCTGTTTGCTCCGGCTTGACATTGAAAAACGAAGCACCGGCTGTCACTCAACGAACCAACTTGGTGCACTTGTTGTCAGTGTCCAGCAACTGGCAACGCCCAGTCATCTCTTTACACTCTCAGCGACTTTTGCCCTTTTCTTGAAGTCGGTTGCACACAACTATTTACTGATTTCAGGGCCTACATTCTAGAAGTGTTCGGCACTTTATTTCCCTTTGCTAACTTTCACTCCTCTGCATCGACATCCACCACCACCACTTCCTCCATCCTCACACCCTCTCCTACCTGTCTCGCAGAATATAGAACGCCACGGAAATAATTAATTCAACTTCGCTATCCGTTTTTGAATCCTTTGAATGGTTCAAAACACTTGTTTGCTATCGCATTCACAGCGTCACCTACCAAAGTACTCGCCATTCTCATTCACTCGACCTACCTGAGCGAGCACGTCCTTCACATCACCCTCAGAAGACCACCTCAATACCTAGGCATTAACCCTGAAAGAAGAGATATCAGTAAAGAGTTGATCAACTTCCCCACGTCATGTTTGACGTATATTGGACCGACCCCGACCGCGAGCTCGTCGGCGACCATCGCGCCAGGAAAGAAAAGAAACGTGAACAAAAGGCCAAACAGAAAGAAAGAGAACAAGAGACATCCACCATCCCACGATCAGCGTCCGTCGCAAGCACCACATCATCCACCGAGTCCCGTTTTGGTTTTCTTCGGCCTCGAAATGGAAAGCAAGCAAAGAACAGAGACAAGACCAAGTCGGGACTTATGACTCCAAGCCAGCACTCTTCTCGCTCCAACTCGGGGAGTTATCACCGTTCAGCACTAATGGCTAATCTGTCTGAAGTGTCTCTCGGTGCTGCGAGAGCACAAAAGGCAAATGTTACTGCCTCTGCTTCTGCCTCCATGGACGAGGCGCACATCTGGAGTCGCCAAGAGTCTAATTACCACGCTATTAAGCATGCCAGAGCATCGCAAACTCCTCCGAGGTCGGAGTCTGATAAGCCAGAGTTGTCTATTGACATGCGTGTCTCTTCTGAGGCTGACATTGGTCATCCCGCTACACCTTCAGACTCGGTGAGAGAAGGGTAAGTTCATTGCAAATAGCAAAGGAACCTGCCACTGACCTGTCATGTCGTAGAAATGACCCAGTCCCCATACTTCAAAACGACTCGATCCCCTGCCTTGTACCGAGTATTCGACTCCCAAAGGCACCAAAGGCCCCTATTATCATCAATTTCCGAGCCAACGACCCTGACTCGTGGCGACCGCCCGAGGAATGGGAGTACATCGATCGGCTAGCCGAGGAGGCGAGTCAGGCAGAAGCTGACGAGGATGTCGAAATGAAGTCTCAAACGGAAAGCCAAGTGCAATCCAACCCGGAGATGGACTTTGTATCTCTTAAGAGTCAAGTGAACCAAATGGCTACTGCGAGTCCTGCCGTGGTGCTTGCACGCATCAAAGAAATTTGGAGTGTCACTGACGAGAGCCTCCATCCAGCGTTGAACACAGAGTTGAAGCAATGGATGCTGTCTGTTCTGAACCACATGGATATTGAGAAGAAAACCAGCCCCGTCGATGCTTCCGACACCATGTGTGAATCAGCTAGTCATGACAATATTCTGGCGCTCCACGAATCACAAAGTGAGTATCTTTGGAAGTTCCAAGTCAGAAGATGCTGATGAATCTAGTTACCGCCTCTTACCTTGCAGCTTTACACCCGACAAAGCAGGTTCATCACCTACCCGCAGAACCCCTATCGACCACGCAGTTCACCAAGGTGCATCCCATGCTTGTGCCGTCCATGTTGACGTCGACGCTTCCACTCGAAAAGCATGTTTTTGAGACCGTATACTCGCTTTCGCTTCCTTCCAGCAGCCCTTCGACAGCCATTCCTGGAGTTCTCAAGAATATCAGCAAGTACTTGCAAGTCGGTGGCTCTCTGCATCTCACTCTCATCGACCCGCTCCCTTGTGCGGGAACACTCGGCCACCACATGCGAACGTGGCTCGAAGAGCACCTCCTGATCAACCTAGAGCGACATTTTAGATGCACCACCCCTAGCAAGTTGTTTCCGGACTGGATGGGCGATGCGGGTCTGCGTGGCCAGGGCAGTACTCTCACAACATCAAAGTTCTACGCTGTTTCAGCCAGTATTCGCAGCCAAGTCGACGAAAGCGATCCGTTTATCGACAAAGCCCCGTCAGAACGCGAAGTGAAGGCCGAAGTGAGAAGCATCATCGGCCGTCTGCTATGGATGGAAGTCTGGGGCAACTTTGTCACCGGAGAAAAGTGGTGGTGGGAGGACGAAGGTTGCGTCAACGAATGCCTCCAGCTTGGCACAGTTTGGGACTACCACATTATAGAAGGAGTCAAACAGGAGGAGACCCTTGAACAGATTGAAGAAGAACCTTAGGGTTTTGGAGAGCCTAGAAATCAGAAGGTAAGTAACGATGCTGCTGGCTTGAGCAACCTGGGCTCCAGTTTCTTCTCTTTTTTAAGCCACTTCGTTAGAGACAGAGCAGATGGCTTCTTCAGGGGAAAGACACCCTTTCTGGCAAGAACCGACTTTCAAGACAAGGATAACACTTGGGGCCTGTATGTTAAAGTTAGACTGGATGATAGAAGCATTTCTTTTTTTCCTTTTGAGATGATAAAGGGAACGGTAATGGCAGTGCTTCTGTTTGAGTAAATAGTTGTATGAGAGGGTCAACGGTAGACAGTCAAGAAATGGAAATTCAAATTTGTGTTCACTGTACCTGTCTTGCATATCAATCACATCAGTATTTGAAGTTCCAAATTCCCGGTGGGGCTGGGTGGACGTCCTTGTTGACTGTAGATGTTGGTGAAAACTGGGAAGAGATAAAAAATGGTTATTCATGAACAAAGATAAGAGCAATGACTTAAAAGGTCAAAGAGTATGTTTTTAGTCTACGAATAAACAAAAAAATAAATCTTGCTTATGAAAATATTGGTCTCCTTGATCCTCAACACCAGAGAAGTCAGAAATCAGCCGTGGTGATAACCTCAACTTAGAGCCCCACTCAACATACAACTAACATCACAAAACGAATACTGAATTCACCTTCCGCACCCTTGTTGGACCCTGATCATTCTCTCCGGATCAGACCA
The DNA here is from genome assembly GCA_014899075.1 of Fusarium goolgardi. Taxonomy (NCBI): domain Eukaryota; kingdom Fungi; phylum Ascomycota; class Sordariomycetes; order Hypocreales; family Nectriaceae; genus Fusarium; species Fusarium goolgardi. The sequence continues at coordinate 53,736 of JAAVUI010000318.1, forward strand.
TACGACGCAAACTCCGCCAAGAATCGACAGCGGACAGAGTCATCAACAGACACCGGCCAATTCCCGAGGACCTTTGGCAAGCCACTGCAGAGATGCCAAATATATTTCAAACCCCTGACGCCATGTCCAAGATTAGTTGCGATTCAGTAAAAGAACTTTAGGATCTGGCTCGGTCGAACGGAAGCGCTTCTCCAAGCACGGTCGTCAAGATTCAAAGCCATGCAGGGACCAACGTCGGAAGGCGACGACTTGTTGCCGTGCGTGTTGACGGATTCAACGGTTGAGCTTTGGCTAAAGGAAGGTCTAGTTGTATCTTGTTGAAGTGACATATATATAGTTGGTTATGAAGTTTTATTAACGCCACAAACTTCTATTCAATGACTGCTGATATAGCACCAAGAACAGAAGAATCATTCTACATGAAACTACCATATTGACAGGAGAAATTGACAAGATGGATGGATTAACTGAAGACAGACACAACAGTAAGGTAAGTTACTGGAGAATAGCCAGTAAGTAATGCATTTCTTGAAGAATTGAATGTCATTGAGGTTGTGTTACTACTAAAAACAAGGCTTGGGTATCCATAGTCTTCTTCTCCAACGCTGCCGTAACTACCAGAACCGTCTCGTACAAACCTCCTCTTTCACTAATTGGAGCACAACTCGGCCACCAAAGAGTCATGTCTTCATGGTATAATATAACAAAAGAAAGGACGTCTGAAATAACGCATCCAAATAAGCATCTGACATCTATCATACAGACTCGTGGTCTCGTCGCTCGTCATTCGAACCTGGCCGGCTCTCGTTTGCCAGCTCGGTCATACTATCCGTCTCGTACTTATTCGATCGTCGGGTATGGCCAAGGCTATGCCGGTGGTGACCTGAGTGGTGATTAGGCCCAACTTCCGGTCTCATACCACCGACAAGTTCCGTCACATCTGGACGTTGACCCATGCGTATGTCGTTCTTCAAGTTTTTGCACGCACTCCAAGATGTAACAATGTAGATGAGGGCATTCCAGAAACCCTGGAGGGGAAGCACAAAGGCGCTCATGTACTCGAGAGGTCTCGACGAACTTTTGTGGAAAACAGAATAGACACGGTTGGAGCTCGAGGGAACCCATGTGATCAGGATAGCCGTGAAGAACAGTATGGCGCACTTGGTGTACTGCCACGATGCGTTGTTGAGTTCACGATTCCGTCTTCGATTCATTTGAGCGGCAGAACGTTGCTGTTGTTGAGGAACTTGGATACTGGCTCGTGTCTGCTCCTTGTCAATGGGAGCCATTTCGTCTGCGATATCCCCAGAACTTGGCTGAGCTGTTATATGAACCGAGTAGTTCCCATTGTTAGCGCTAGGATTGTCGCAGTCTGGCACCCGGCCGCTCATGGGCTGCAAAAGAATCCCGTCCGGCTTGACAACCTCTGTTGTCACCGAGACCTCGGTCGTCTTGAGTGTAGTGATATGGTCTCCGCCGCCATAAGTCAAATCACGGTCGGCCGAGCTGAAGCCGTCCAGTTCTCTGCGCTTGCGGTAGATTGTGCTGCCGGCACGGATGTAGATGAAGAAGGTAACAATGATGACAAGCCTGTGATGGTCAGCGCCCAAATCATGAGCAAGCCTAAGCCGAGCAATCACTTACCAAACTGGACCATAAAAAGTGATAATTCGCCATAAGTCCCACTCGGTACTGACCCAGCACCAGAGCGTGGCATTGCCGTACATTCTTTGGCCGTCGTCATTCTTGATAAATATGTAGACAAAGGCTGGAACAAATGGGATACCGTAACATGCAATAAGATACGGAATTTCCATCTTGCGCAATCGTCGAGCGTCGAATTTGTAGTAAAATGTTAAGTAGACGTTGATGGCCATAGTGAGAGTCCAGAACGCATCTGCGGGCATGAACCTGATATATACATGTCAGTATTGAAGCAGCATTGAGTGCTATGGTGATATGTGAGTGGACTTACATCTGGATGAGGAAGCCTTGCAATTGACAGCCCACAGAGTTGGAATCACCGATGTACGATCTCGACATTAATGTACCGACATTGGTGATCATATTGCCAAAGGAAGCATAAAATACCAAGCGGTTGATCGGTTTATGGAACGCCTTGGATAATAGAAAGGTACCGATGATGAAGATGGAGCCGAGTAACGAAAAGACGGAGCATACTCGCTCAATGACGCTCAGAGCGTCAAGGTGGCGTTCTTCGAGATTCCGGGTCATTGTGAAGTTGTCAGGGTCCAAAAGACTGGACGAAAGATGGACAATATCCTGATAGTGATGTGATGGTGTCGACAAAATCGAGTTCCAAGTCTTAACAAGGGCGAAGAGTGAAGCGGTCGGTTTATGAATAATCCACCATTCTTGTTTGTAAGTGAACGAATGTTTGTTGAAGTGAAGAGATGATTTCAGATGATTCCTTGATCGATCGGCAAAGGCAGACTTGGATCCAGATAGAGAAGGAGCGTCTAGTTACTGTTGGTTGTTGTTACCCAGAACCAACAAAGGTGAAGTAAAGCACGTTAGTAGGCAGGTAGGTGCCTCACACCGAGGTGAGAGAGTGCCCCAAGCGTCGTCGAGATCGGGCCGAGTCCAGCAGAAACAGCCAACAGCCAACACTATAATTAATTGCCGTGTGAATCGAGATTGTGGAACGCCATGTCAAGGTGCGCCAAGTCAAAGAAAGAGGCTTTCGCAGGGGTAAGGGATCAGGTAGGCTTTTGAACAAAAAAGGTGGCTTCGGATAACGTTTGCAAACATGCGGAAGACACTAGATAGAAACAAAGAAGACTCAATGCAGATATGAATAGAAAATAAGTAGGGAGGGGATGATGGCGTGGGCTGGTGAGACGAAGGGCGAGATGTAAGATAGAAGTAGTCTTACTCAAAGATCCGGAACAAAGGAATAGTGACCGTCGAGAAATATACCGAGAAAGGAACAGAGACGGAAGAAAGAGGAGGACTCTAAGTGGTGCACCCATATGTACGGTGATATTGTCATGGCGCTTACTTACTGTACTTGCTGCGGTCGGGGGACGCTAGAACATTATGAGAAGACAAGTGCAAGTCATGGACGAGGATCCCTTGTAAGTCTGGAGCCGACGGAGATAGACAAGCCGCCCCTTGAATAGAAGCCACGACGGCGGGAGGACGATCGATGGTTCAAAGCCACCTTGTTATTTGCCTAATGGAGCATCATAGTATAGCAGTTTGTGTCAAGTTTGTACAAGAGTCACTATGAGAAGAGGGTGTCTATGAGAAGAGGGTGTCTAGACTTGAGGGGATCGGTATATTAGGCTATGGGTTTCTTCACGTTCAATGCAATTGGATAACAAGCACACCAACAACAAGGGACAAATGAAGATAAAACAAAAAGAAACAAGCTCAGACTGCCACTATGGGCTGAGTTGTTGAAGAACTGTGCTTATCCAGGGGATCCCAGTTAATTTTGGATATACGATCTAAAAATGAAGCCTGTCATGTAGCTCCAGATGAGAGGAAGAACTTTGGATCTTCCACTACCACGATGGAGGAACTGCAAGCAGGGAGAGAAAGGAGAGACTAATACTTTACTGCACGTAAACCAGAGTGTGGGGGAAGCATCAAGATCAGCGCCACCAACAATCTCATCAATCGGAGGGAGAGACGGTGAAGTATCTGTATGTTGGTGGGTAATAGAACAACACAATAGAAGTACTCGTGTCTGCCGCATTTGATAGAACAATACAATGTGTGTTTTGATTTTGATATTCAGAACTAAACTGGTTTCGTTCCACGCTACTTTCCAAGCCATCTCCGAAAAAGAAGGACGTTTGCTATCATACCTACCAACGTTAGGAGGTACGGTCTATTGAGACGGTTAAGACGGCCTCAGCCAGACGATCCGACAGTCAGTGCAACCCGCATTACCAACGTTCTCAGGCGGGATAACCCCCCTAATAAGCATCTTGGCTAAATTCCCAAGGATCTCATATCGTATCGTCGTATCGTCATCTTCCACCAACATCAACACATACATCAACAGCACAGACAAGACCCTCCCCCAGATTTTCGTCTTCTCCTCTTTCCTCTTTTCAACGTCAACGTCGTACTTGGCATGCGGGGGGCCCAGTGTCATATGACTACTATGTACCATGGGTTTAGCTTGGCCTCAGACTCGCCCCCTCCGGTGAACCCTTGTCTCACCTGTAGTTAGACGTCCAGTCTTGGCTAGACTAGCTCCAGTTCCAGCTGGTTGACGGTAAGTTAACTAGATGCTAAGAGGGTCCGGGATTAACAAAGCTGGGACTCATTTACTTTTGGTCGCTTTGACCGCCAGCTTGGACTACTCTCCTCAACTCCATTTATCCATTGGACTGCCAAGTTGCTCAGTAGCTCGTGTTTGCTACATCAAAATATTTTCTTTCCAAGATAGTCTAGCTCGAGTAACTACAGTCTGTTGATGAGATGATCGTCTATGAACTCGGATTCTCGGAACAGTTCTTCAGACGATTCAAGTTTATCCTCATCTCCTGTGTCGCCTCACTTTTGATTCGTATCAACCATATTGATTAACTCGAGTCAGATCTCATATCAAACATCTCCTTTTCTAACTAACGCCTCTGCCGATTTCTGTTCGCCGCCGGTGCTATCAACCACGTGCGTAAGACGAACATCGTTCCCGTGCCTGGAAACGATCGCTGAGAACTGCCACGCGAGCAAACAGGACTACTGCACTTCACTTCACTGCACTGCAGTACCGTGTATCGTGACACATTTTCCTTGTGTGCATAAAAGATCGGTCGATTGCGTCCTATTTTCCCTCCATTAAATCCCCTGCACTCAAAACGCCACAGCGTCAGAATCTCGGAGGCTCAAGTAAAAAAACAACTCTTTTACAGTGCATCCGTGATGGAATATAGTTAGGTCACGTTTTCTGATACCAGCCGGGAAGACGTGCCCTCTAGGGTCTAGACTTGGGATCCGATTCGTTCAAAGGCAAAAGTGTGACATCCATGCTGACGCATCGAGACAGCCTAGGTCCTTGATCCTTGATCCTTGTCGTTGCAACCTTAAGACCCCGGATCTTCCTCTGTATCCCATCCGACGGGACAGCTAATATTATCTTTGACTCTTTCTGCAGTTGGTCAGTATAGAAGACCTAGGAGGTGGTCGGCGCTAAGACCCAGGAGATACCCTATTTTGCCCTATATATAGTAGGGCAGAATAGGCTTACCTAGGATATGCCTAAATGACTGTAATTAGCTAGTTTAGTAAGAAGAAGTAGAGTACCTTTTAGGTTAACTTTAACTGCTTTAAGATAATATATAAATCTCTAACTTTAACCTTTAATAATTTTACTTTACTATTTAATTTATTATCTATATATTAATAATAGATTCTGAAATTCCTCTATTAAGTAATAAGGTTAAGCTATTATTATAGGATAATATTTAGTATCTTCTTAATAGCTCTTTTAGAATTTAATATAGCTTAGCCTTAAGCTAGTTATAAGAGAATAAT